>PVKV010005463.1:91203-114814 GCA_004027835.1 Alouatta palliata
CATGGTGAAACCCCATCTCTACTAAAAATACAAAAATTAGCTGGGCATGGTGGCACGTGCCTGTAGTCCCAGCTACTCAGGAGGCTGAGGCAGGAGAATTGCTTGAACCCAGGAGGCGGAGGTTGCGGTGAGCCGAGATCGCGCCATTGCACTCCAGCCTGGGTAACAAGAGCGAAACTCCGTCTCAAAAAAAAAAAAACAAAAAAAAACTATCATCTGGGCCGGGTGCGATGGCTCACATCTGTAATCCCAGCCCTTTGGGAGGCCGAGGCAGGTGAATCACAAGGTCAGAAGATCGAGACCAGCCTGACCAACATGGTGAAAACCCTGTCTCTACTAAAATTAGCTGGGCGTGGTGATGTGCACCTATAATTCCAGCTACTTGGGAGGCTGAGGCAGGAGAGTCGCCTGAACTCGCGAGGCGGAGGTTACAGTGAGCCGAGATCGCGCCACTGCACTCCAGCCTGGCAACAGAGCAAGACTTCGTCTCAAACAAAACAAAAAACTATCATCTGGAGGCAATGGCTGGCTGTCCAGAAGTAGATTATTGAAAGGCAGACTGTATTGTACAATAAAAGGCTTTCCTTCCTGGTAGCCCGTCACAGTCCTTAGGCTCATAGACCTGAAAGATGATGGAATGTGGAGTTTTGCTCTCTGCCCTTTCCTCCCTATCGTAGTGGCTCTGGCGAGTCACCAGATGTCTGGCCCACAAGAAGTTACAGCAAAGCCTGCCCTCATAGCTCTGGGCCAGAGAGAGAGCAGTGGCTAAAGAGCTTTCATGCTCCCCAGCCCATCTGGCCGAGGCTGCAGCCGGCTTGAAACTTACCTGATGAGCAGACCTTTCAATTCCAGAGACTTTCATAACTTTCCCGGGGTTTTCCTTGGCTCTTACCATCTGTGCCTCTGGACTGTAAATCCTCTAGGGCAGGGATTTTGCTCTTTGGCACGTTTCAGCTGTTGTAGAGCGTAATGTACAGCATACATTAAAAACAGTGTAACAAAAAGGCAATCTTGTCCTTCCAATGTAGCTTCGGGTCTCGATCTTTTTCGCAGATATGCAGACATGTGTAGCCATGTATCCTGTAAAACTGGCTACTGAACTTGCTGTGAGAAGTGGTTTTTATGACATCCATTTTGCAGTGTTATTGCAAACTTGGGACGGTATCAGATGTTAGAACAATTCAGCAGTTTTATATATAAAACGGTTTTTCTGAGCTTCATCTCATAAACTGTCACCTACTTTAAAATAATCTTGGGATTAAAACAATGTGATAATAAATTCATACTGGCCGGAATCGGATCATTTAAGCAGGGATACCCTCATAGCAAAAATTTTTTTTTCTGGGTCATAAAGTTAATAAAATATTCTTACCACCTTCTAATATTCCCCATATTTTATTATAAATTATTTCTCACCTACATTCTATTTTCATTTAAGCCTATTTTATTTTCCTAAACCATGGGCCTGGGTAATTGCCTTAGGTAAATCTCAGTTACATTTGATTTGGAAAGGCATGCTGTAAAGAGGGAAATGGAATGGCCATCCAGCTGGATGAACTCTGAAAGCTTCTTAAACAACCACAAAGATATTATTGTATGATTGTAGAATAGTTTCTTAATTTGCTGTAAACTGGTAAACAGAAATGATATTTATATGACATGAGATAAACTTTAGAGGGAAGCACAGAATAAAATGTGCATTTTTTGAAAATAACAGAATCTGAACCAACAGAGCATTTATTGAGTAGGTATTATGTGATGTACCAATACTTGGCGCCATGAGAGAGGCAGAGGACATCATGCCTTTGGTTCCAGCTCCTTAGGACTCAGGGTTTCCCCAGACACGCAGGGCAGCAGATTGTGGTGGGTAGTTAAGTGCCCAGATGCGTGCTGCCAGGCAAGCGCTGTGAGCTCGTGAAGGAATTGGACCGACAGAGCTCGATCGTGGCCTTGCCTTGGGCTGCTGAGTGTGCGATCACAAGTGGGTTGTTTTCTTGGCCTGCACGATCGGATGTCCCTACGTCCCCTGTCTCCTCATACAGTCTTGGGCTTGGGGATCGGGGAGGAACATGGTGGATAATCCCTGGCTCTTAAGGACCAAGAAGGCTACACATCAAAGACACTTGCTGAAAACAGGCAGAGATAGGGCTGGGTGCGGTGGCTCACACCTATAATCCCAGCACTCTGGGAGGCCGAGGCGGGCAGATCATGAGGTCAAGAGATTGAGACATCCTGGCCAACATGATGAAATCCCATGTCTGCTAAAAATACAAAAATTAGCTGGTTGTGGCAGCACACGTCTGTAGTCCCAGAGCTACTCGGGAGGCTGAGGCAGGAGAATCTCTTGAACCTGGGAGGCGGAGGTTGCAGTGAGCCGAGATCGTGCCACTGTACTCCAGCCTGGTGACAGAGTGAGACTTCATCTCAGGAAAAAAAAAAAAAAATAGACACAGATAGGACTGAGTGTCCAGGGTCACCCCATGGTGTCAGGAGGTCATGGTGGACAGTCTGATGTCGCTGGGACATTTTTCCAGCTGATTTTGCTTGAGAATCTTGAGCTGATTATGCATAAGGAGGAGGAGAGGCTGTGAGTGTGGAAGTAAGGAAGTGTTCTTAGGAGGGAAACACAGCTGTTGAGGCCTCCCAAGCAGTAGGTTGGGAGGAAGGTGGGCAGGGGGGCGGTTAGCCTTCACACAGCTGGGCCATGCCTTGACCTGTGTGAAGTGGGTGGTGGGGATGGCAGTGGCTCATGCCATCTCCCCGCATCCCTGGACCAGCGAAACAGGCTTGCACCGGGTAGTAGGCCACCATCAGAGGGTGGAGAGAAGCTTCCCCTAGGCCTGAGTGCAGGCAGCCACCCTCGCTGTAGGTGTGAGTGTGTCTGTGCCTCTGCCCTGCCAGCGAGGGTGCACAGCCCAACCCTTTCCTGCCTGTCCCGTGTCTCAGGACTCACTATGAAGCCCTGAGCGCGGGCTTACATTGTTATTTTCTGAGGATAGCTTGACGAGGTGGGGGCAACCTCTACCTAGCAGAGCAGGAGGCAGGGTCAGCAGTTCGAAGGCCTTTGGGGCTGGACTTTGCTGGGGAGGGGTTCAGATTTAATGCTTTGAGCATTGGAAAGTTGCTCTCGGCTTCTGAACACAGGTGGGTTGTGATAAAAGCGGTGTTTGGGAAAGTTTAGTCTGGGAACAAGTATGGCAGTCAGTTTGGCAAATGGTAGGGTTGTTGACTGTGAGCTCAAAATTGCTGTCATTCCTGGTGGCTGAAACCTTTGGGTAATCTGTGACCTCTTCTTCTGCTCTTTCCTGTTTGTCTAATCTAGAAGTTCTCAGTTTTCAGTGCACAACAGACTCACCTGGGGAGCAGATTAAAACACAGACTCCTGGGCCCCACTCTCAGGCACTCTGGTTCAGCGGACGAGGAGGGGGACCGGGAGCCTGCATTTCCATTTTGCTCGCCACGTGCTTCACTGCAGTTGATTTGAGGACCGTGTTTGAGGAAACGGACTCCGCTGCCGGGTTCCGTCTGGTTTTGGTCTTTTTTGCATTTCTCTTTGGGCCCTTCTTTCTGTTCTCACTGCCACTTCTCATCCTGACCCCTTCATGGCTTCTCCCAGCCTTGCCCCTCACTGTCACCATCAGCGAAACTGTTCCTACGAGAACGGCTCGCTCATCTGTCTCACGGCGTACCCAGGAAGCCTCTGGCTCCATCGACTCCCTGTCCCCATCACTGGCCTTCAAGGCACAGTTCATCTTCCCTGTGAAACCTGCCGCTCTGACCTCCCTGCTGAGAAAGTGGTAACCTCTCTGCTTTCCATTTCCATGGCTTGTGTTCTCCACACCACTTCCCTCCTTTCAAAGATGAGCTATTAGCTTGTCGAAAGGGCAAGGGCTTTGCATTAGACAGCCCTGGGACAGCTGCCTACTAGCAGTGTGGCCCTGGAAGGTCACCCCATCACCCTCAACTTCAGTTTTCCCTACTGTAGAATCTGTCCCACAGGGTTTGGGGAGGCTTAAGTAAGAGAATACACAGTGCTCAGTACATAGAACGTGTTTAGACAAATGCTATTTCTCTTTCTTTTCCCTGCGTCTGGAATCCCCAGCTGGACCAACAGACCCTCAAAAGAGAAAGGCTGTGTTTTATGTTCCTCTCTGATTGCAGCATTGAGCCTGCTGCTCAACAGGTAATCACAATGAAAGAGGCGGTGATAGTAGCAGTGGTAATGGCAAAACAGTAATAGCAAATTGATAAGAATTTATGATATGCCAGGCATTCCCTATAACATGACTTAATCTTCTCAACAGAGCTTTGAAGTAGAGGCTATCATTAACACCAGCTGAGGAAACTGAGGCACAGAGTGGTTAAGTGAGGTGCTAAAGTCACTTAGCTGCTATGTAGTACAGTCAGTATTGGAACTCAGAAAGTCTGGCTGCAACCACTGTATTCCCATAGCACTGAAACAAACAAAACCCCCATATTTTATTGTTATGAAAAATGTCAGTCATTTGTAGAATGGAATAGCCTGGGTGCGGTGCTTCACACCTGTAATCTTAGCACTTTGGGAGGCCAAGGAGGGAGCATCACCTGAGGCCAAAAGTTTAAGACTAGACTGGGCAACATAGCAAGACCCCAGTCTACAAAAAAATGAGAAAATTTGCCATGCGTAGTGACACGCACCTGTAGTTCCATCTACTAGGGAGGTTGAGGCGTGAGGATTGCTTGAACCCAAAGCGGCAGTGAGCTAGGATCACACCACTGCACTCGAGGCTGGATGACAGAATGAGACCCTATCTCTAAAAAAAAAAAAAAAAAAAGGAATGGAGGGAATGAGCTCCTCTTTACTCAGCTTTAATGGTCATCAAGAATCGATCCATCTGGTTTCATTGCTACCACCACCTCTATCTTTACTTTGGGTTATTTTGAAATAAATCTCAGACATCATACCATTGTAAATACAACATATCAGCAATGGTATTTACAATGAACTTGTACATATTTTGTAAATATATTTTGAAAAGCTGGGCCAGGAGTGGTGTCCCGTGTCTGTAGTCCCAGCTGCTCTGGAGACTGAGGCAGGAGGATTCCTTGAACCCAAAGCTGCAGTGAGCTATGCACACCACTGCACTCCAGCCTGGGTGACAGAATGAAATCCTGTCTCAAAAAAAAAAAAAGAAAGAAAGAAAGCCTTTATTCCCCCAATATAACCTCAATGCCATTATCAGACTTAAAAATATTATATTATTGTTAATTCCTTAATACCAGCTGTCTTGTTTGTGTTTACATTTCTCTGATGTTTGCATAAACATTTTTTTACAGTTCATTTATTCAAGTCAGGATCCCAACAAACGGCAGCCTGTTTTCGAGAATGATTTTTAAAGCTAAGTGCCTGAAAATATTGTGTACGTGTTACACTTTATTCAGCAAATGTTTATTGTGCCCACATTTTGCAAGGCATAGTTTGAGGCTGGTGAAAGAGACTTGTAAGGAGCTGCCAGCTGGCTGTGATGACAGGGTGGACTCAGAAACTGGCAGAGGGTGTTGGAGCATTTTGCCTCTGAAGTCATAAGTTTGGGTGAGTGACACAGGGTAGAGTGTTGACAGGGCTAGGGAAGGGGGGAGGAAGAAATAGCCCCAGGAAAAGAGGACGGGTGTGGCTCGGGGTATGTGTTTAGATTCTTCAATCATATCCAGTCCAACATGTCAATTTCCTGCATTTCATTCTTCATCTCTACCCTTCCAACTTGATTTTTCTTACAAGTTGTTATGTTGGCTTTTCCCCCTTAAAAAAAAAATCGGCAGAAACTTGGGGAGGTGTGCTAAATGTTGAAAATGTGTTTGGGTAAAGTAAATGAATACGGTGGGGTAAATCCATGCATTTAGGGCATAATCCCAGCGGCGACAGGTTAAGTTTTTAGGTACCCGCTTTTATTATTCAGACTGGCTCTTGGTACTGAGAATGTCTTGACAAATGAACCGGCATTCAGAGAATGGAAAAAATGAACTTCTGTGAAATATTTCTGTTTGTGTTGAAATTATTCATCGCTTTGTTTGGGGGACCTGGCCAAATTCAAAGTAGAGTATTGTGATTTACCTTGAGGCTGATGGAGTTTTTCTTCTGTGTTTAACGAAGATCACACTTTAAAACTGTAGACAGAGAATTATGGGTGTGTTGTAAAAAAATCTACCGCGGTGCCAGACCTGCTGCAGATGCATGCGATTTGTTAGGTAGATTTAAGTTGTAACAGGCAGAAGGAAGAAGGCAGTCTGGCTTTGGTGCCAACCGGGAGATTAGCTATTTGCTGATTTCATCTGTTTTATGGCAGCATTTATAAAGTTGACTAATTTTCCCCGCAGATATTTTGCCAATTAGCATTAAGAAACAAGAGAATTTAGAAATACAGTTTTGCTCTTTTCCTATCCAAAGAAAGGGGTCTTCTGTTTTTAAAAATCTACCATCTTTTTCTTTGATGAGAGAAATTATATTTGACTTATATCTGAATTATATTTAATGGTCATAAGTTATTTTTGAAACTGAATCATGAAACGACAAGATGTTTTGTGAGACGTTTAGTGAATGTATGATGTTTTGAAGCGTACACATTCTGATTTTTGAAAAATTTAAAACATGAATCTATATATTCAACATTCTTTAAGACTGTGGTGGGATGGTGAGTTGCAGCAGTAGCAGAAAGGAAAGAAGAGAGAATGTGGAAAACGTCCTTTTCTTTCCCTTTTTGTTGAAACTTCTAGTTCCTTGTCATTTCATTGTCTTTGTCACACTTGCGGGCCTTTCCAACCTCCAGCCCCGATGCTACTGTTGTCCATAACTATGTACAGAAAACCTCTGTATGCAAGATTACTTACGCTCCTCATCCTCTTTGCATCTGGCTTCACGTCTTTGTATTAAATGAAGTCACCAGTATAGGTAACACAATACGCTTTAAATTTCTTATGGAAGTCAGCCCTGGGTCACATTGTCTTAGCCATGGGCCAAGGCCTTCAATTCCAGCCCTGCCTCAGGAGTTCACAGATAGAGGAGCCAATATGTTCCCTGTCATTTTAAGCCAGCTTGACTTGGAGTTTCTGTTACTTGCAACCAAACTCACCTAACTGATCCTGATTGTATTGAACTTTAGAATCAGATCTTCTGTTTTGTGTTGGAAATGAAACAGAGTGGTTCTCCTCTCTTGGCCAAGGAACTTATACTCCCAGAGACACAAAGAAAAGTGAACACTTACTGAGCACCCGCTACATGTGCCGCGTGTTTCAGAGACATCCCGTCATGTAATGCTGAAGAGAGGCATTACTGGGCCTGCTTCCCCTTCCTTCAGGTATAAGTGATGGGGTAGAATTGCTGAATCCTTTAGATCTTTGCTGCATTGTTGCTGAAGTTATGCTGACCATGACTATTTCTGGGCTGTCAATGGATTTTTACATGGCTCAGAGCACAGTGCCTCAGGGAGGTAGGGCTGTTTCCAGTGTCTGGGCAGAACTAATCTCACTTCCGTCCCTAACAAGGTGTCTGGGGTCACCTGGTGCATTCTTATTTGCTTTTCTGCTAACCTGCTTTCCTTGTACACAGCAGAAAATTGGGCCAAAAATAACATACTGTTCTAACTATAATTAAAAGAATTCCCTCTCATTGGCCAAATGCAAGCACATGGGTTTTTAAAACTCTCAGTTGGCTGAATTACATTCTAGATGGCCTGAGAGATTGCCTCTGTAGGTGTTATCTTGTTTTCTGAATTCCGTAGGGTGATAAAATGCAGCTACAGCTGCACCCTTCTGTGGGAGGAAGGAGGGTTTCCAGTGAAGGCTCTGTGCTGCGGCTGGGAGAGATGCTTGTGAGGGTTCTAATCTTTTGACCTTGGCCATGACCCCAGGTTGGCTTTACCTTTGACCCTGCCCTTTTGGTGTGCACAGGGCTGGTCTGGCATGGCTGGTAGTCACTCCTTGTGTGGGGGTTAGCTGAGGATATATTTGAGAGTGATATAGGGTATATCTGTTGGTTGAAATTAGCTGGGCTGGAAAACATATCTTTCAGCATAAGCCAATGGCTCATTGAAAAGAAATTAGTCATGAACTTCACTCTCAGCTGAAAAGCAGCAATTAAGGGCCCTCCTCCAAGAATAGGACATTTGTTTGCATTTCAGCATCACCTGATCCACACCAATAGGGGATGATCAATAGGGTAAGAATGCTGTGCAAAACGTTTTCAGAGGTTGTTAAAAACAGGCAAATCTGCATTTTTAGAATTTTTTTTTTTTTTTTTTTTTTTTTTTTTTTTTTTTGCTAGCTGTTTATAATTGAATAGTTTTCAGGTTTCAAAGTTATATCCTTTGGTGTTTAGGTTCCTTGGAGGCTGGCCGTTAGCGAATCCTGGGATTCTGGGTTAGGCCTCGGTGGGGATGGCCGAGCACTACATGGGGCTGAACTCCAGGGCTGAGCAGCTGGGTTGAGGGTGTTGGCTCTTCTCCCTCCTGGTGGGCGTGGAGGGGTGAGGGGGCACGGTGGGAGGATGGCAGATTTCAGTGAGAGTTGTTTATTGCTGGAGATCTACAGGAGAGGAGCCGATTTGAAAGGCAGGATACAGGAGGTTAAAAAGCTTGTCCTGTACAAAACACACCCACATAAATTGCACACGTGTAAGGGAAATTGTGGCAGGGAAGACGCTTGGCTCTTTTGCCTCTCCTCATTTCTGCCCCTAATTTTGCCTTGAACGTGGAATCTTTTGTTATGGACGTTGGCAAATTGCAACTCCAATCAGGAAACAGGTGGTTCAACAGTACCGGAAAACAAATGATTGTGTGGACCCTGAACATTGGTTCACGAGCATTAGAAAACCCTCATGGAAAGTTTACAACTCTGTCCTTTTTTTTTTGTGGTGAACATCAGACTTAAATAATGGGGAAAAGGATGGTCTAGAAATATTTTGCTAGGTATTGAAATTTTGTGGTGCAGTAAATAATTAATCAACTTCTAGTTTATAAAAAAATCTGCTGCGTATATAATTCTTAAAAATAAATTTTGTCAGTGATGGATGCGCTGAGGGCCCTGACTTCACCACGATGCAATAGATCAAGTAGCCAAACTGTGCTTGTGCCCCACGGATACAGACAGAAAAAGATAAAAGTAAATACATAGATAACAAGTTTTGTTAAGCTGCTCTGCGTTAGTTTCTGTCTGTGTGGCACCAAACACACCCTGGTCTCATTTCTGAGACTTTTTGCTTCCTCTTTTGTATCCTGGGAGAGCTCTGCCGCAATTTTTCCTGTCTCCAGGCTTTGGTTCCCTCCTTGACTCCTCCCTGAAGCCTCCTCTGGTGAATTCTGGAGTTCATTCATTTCTTCTTCCTTTTTTTTTTGAGACAGAATTTCACTTTTGTCACGCAGGCTGGAGTGCAATGGTGCAATCTCGACTCACTGCAACCTCTGCCTCCCGGGTTCAAGTGATTCTCCTGCCTCAGCTTCCTGAGTAGCTGGGCTTACAGACGTCTGCCACCATGCCCAGCTATTTTTTGTATTTTCTGTAGAGACGGGGTTTCACCATGTTGGCCAGGCTGGTCTCGAACTCCTGACCTCAGGTGATCCACCTGCCTTGGCCTCCCATAGTGGTGGGATTACGGGCATGAGCCACCACACCTGCCAGGGAGCTAAATTTTACTGCCCCCAATTTTGGCTCCTAGTCGTATGCTTATCACTGTTAGAGAAGACTGGAAATTATCTAAGGAATATAATACTTCATCCAAGTTTTTAAAAAACTCCAGAAAGCTAGGTTCTGCAGCTCCTTAGTAGCCTATAACTGGCTCTTTGTTTTTGTTTTTGAGATGTAGTCTTGCTCTGTCACCCAGGCTGGAGTGCAGTGGCACCATCTTGGCTCACTGCAACCTCCACCTCCCGGGTTCAAGCAATTCTCCTGCCTCAGCCTCCCAAGTAGCTGGGATTACAGGTGCACACCACCATACCCGGCTAATTTTTGTATTTTTAGTAGAGACTGGGTTTCACCATGTTGGCCAGGCTGGTTTTGAACTCCTGACCTTGTGATCCAGCCGCCTCAGCCTCCCAAAGTGCTGGGATTACAGGCGTGAACCACTGCACCCGGTCTATAACTGGCTCTAACTCTTACTGTCGTTAGGCTTTTCCTCTGACTCTTTGCTCAGTTAAAATGAAGATGAGGTAAACTTTATACACAATGCCTTCATATGTATTTAAGGAAAAATGATGTCTCCTTTTAACGTCACCTCTGCAGAGCAAACACTATAGGTTCCACCAAAACCTTCTGTGACAACGTGCTGATGTTTTTCAATGTCCAATAGAAATATTAGTCAGCTATTAAGAATATTTTGCTAATTTGTTACCAAATATGGATTATCCACGGTGATGGTCTACCTGCAATTTCCCCTGTGAAATAGACATGGTTCAGTCAGTTTGAACATTGATGCACTTAATTCTGTCCCTCCCTCCCTCCCTCCCTCCCTTCCTTCCTTTCTTTTCTTTCTCAGAGTTTCGCTCTTGTGGCCCATGCTGGAGTGCAATGGCACGATCTCTGCTCACCTCAATCTCCGCTCCCCAGGTTCAAGCAATTCTCCTGCCTCAGCCTCCTGAGTAGTTGAGATTATAGGCATGCTCCACTATGCCCAGCTAATTTTGTATTTTTAGTAGAGATGGGATATCACTGTGTTGGTCAGGCTGGTCTTGAACTCCCAACCTCAGGTGATCCGCCCGCCTTGGCCTCCCAAAGCTGGGATTACAGGTGTGAGCCACCGCACCTGGCCTGATGCACGTAGTTCTTAACCATCTTTCTAAATTCAGTGACAGTTCCTTTTTTATTACCTAATAACTGCTTGCAAGAAGTCAAGTCTAGACTCTTCCTGATATTGTGTGAGCTTTTGTGCTTTGCAACCTGCCCCACGATTATAATGTGACCTGTCAGGATTCCCTTCACGGTTACTTAGCAGAATGCTCAGGTCTAACATCATCAAAGAATGTGTAACTCTGCTTGGTAATGATGAAACTGGTGGGTTTTTTGAATTACTCTTAAAAAGTTGTTTCCCCAGGTAAACTCATAGCCTGGATATTTTCCCACAAAGATCAAATGTTCCTTAATCTCTTCTCTATACCCCATCCTTTAAGACTTTCAGGTTAGAGAGGAAACATTCTGAAGAAAGCCAAATACAAACAATGGTATGGAAGAAGAAATTGTTTCAGGTCGTCGCAACAGAGAAATAGCACCAGCAGGGTGGGATCAGGGCTGATGAAAATGGTATAGGCTTTTATATTTCTACAGGAGTTTTTTTTCATTCCAAGCTACTAGAGTTTCACCAAAGCAGGTAAAAAGAATGTGAGAAGGTGTCGTCACAAGATCGAGGCATGAGTGCATTTCTCCCCCTTAGAACCAGCCTCTTCTGGCAGCCATTGGGTCTCTTCAAGCCTCAGCTTCTCCATCTGCAGAATGGCTACAGCAGTGGTGGTGCGGAGGTGGGAGAGGTGCAGAGCTGGAATGGCTCCCAGGCCGCCGTCTTGGCTGTGTGAGTCAGTGACGCTGCACACCAGGTTCTCTGCATTTATATAAGGGAAGGAGGGCCAGTGGCCATAAATGCTTTATATTCCCCAGTTGTCGCTCAGAATAGTCATGAAGATCCTGCCTATTCCCGTGTTCTTTTGGTTTTACGGTGATCTTCGTATCAGGCAAAGAGAACATAATGTTGTCTCTTGAACATTCGCTCCTTGCCTTGAATTTCAGTGTCATGCATTCATTCATTGATTTATTCATTCGACAAACAACATTTAGCAGTTCCCCTGTGTCAGGCACTGTGCTAGGGACTGAGATTCCTACCTCAAGAAGCTTCAAGTTTATGGTAGAAGAGACAGGTAATCTTTATGATCCGGGATTACTGAGGCAGTGAGATGGGGGGCAGTGCTCTGGGGAATCCATGGATGAGCCAAGAAGCTTCAGTACTGGGGCTGGGGTGGGTAGGAAGGCTGCACAGAGCAGATGACCGTTAGAGCTGGATGCAGTGCAGTGTCATGGAGAGGGAACTCAGTGTCTCGAAGCAGAGCTCAGCTGAGATTGAATTCCAACTCCTCCTCTTAACCATTACGTGACCCTAAGGCAAGTCACTTATGTTTTTTTTGCACTTCGGATTTTTCATCTGAGAATAGGCAAAGACGATTAATAATGTCCTAAAACTTCAGCATAGTGCCTGGCAACCAATAGATTTTAAATTAATTAATTAATGTCCAGTAATAGGATTTAATTATATTAATGTCCGTCTGTTCTCAGTTTTTTCCTCTTACCATTCCTCACATTATTACTGGAGGCAAATTATTGTAATAGAAAGAACACTGGAGGGCGGGTGCCGTGGCTCACACCTGTAATCCCAGCACTTTGGGAGGCTGAGGCAGGCGGATCACGAGGTCAGGAGATCAAGACCATCCTGGCCAACATGGTGAAACCCTGTCTCTACTAAAATTATAAAAATTAATGTAATTTATATTTCTACAGGAATTTTTTTTCATTCCAAGCATACCAGAGTTTCACCAAAGCAGGTAAAAAGAATGTGAGAAGGTATTGTCACAAGATCCAGTAAATGTAATTAAATTTTATAATTTTAGTAGAGACAGAGTACCGTGACCTAGCCAAGCTGGCACATAAAATTAACCATCACACTGATCCAAAAAGTTTGGGTACCACTGACCTTAACGTATAGGCAAGAATTACACACACACAGGCGCACAACAAAAGTTGATTTTTACTCTGAACCACTGGAGGGCACTGTGAACAAGGGAAATGAAAGTTGTGGCTCATCCACTGTTCCTTTTAGACCAACCAACATCAGCCCCACAAGAAACCTGAGGAGATTTCTCCATGCATGTCCCTAATTTTGAAGCTGAGAAAGTTACTGTGACTATGTTCAGGTCTACGCTGCAGGGTAACAGAGTGAGTGAATGAGGCCAGAACGCGAACCGCGTCCTCTTGGTGTTGCATTTCATGTTCTTTTTCAGGCATCCTGATAATTTCTATTAATTAATGATGGAAGTAATTTGAAATATATGTGAGTTGTTTTGGTTCTAGTAAGTTACATATGATGATGTGGTACCCAATGTTATGGAGATTACATGAGTGAAGAATCTGTGGAACTTCTAACGTGAATTCTGAAATGATAGACTTTCGGATTTCCAAATTTTGTTGACATTGAGTTCTGTAGCTGGTTTTGGCCAACGCTCTAAGGATTTTGTTTGTTTTTCCTTTTGTAAAATGTTGCCTTCAAGTAACACAACAGCCTGTGGTCTGTGAAGACTCACTGTGTAAAGATTTCTTTCTTTTTCATGCTCTGTGTGTGTGTGTGTGTGTGTGGTTGGTTGTAGGGGCAAGAACTAGGGGAAAAATGGGATGCCAAAAAAGTAAGCATGTAGCTTTTCTCTGCTTTGTTGTAAAAACGAAACTGATAATTTAACTTTTGGAATCAAATCTTTCGTATGCAGATTAGAAATTCCAATACCTTACCGTTACAAATAGACAACGTGTCTGAAAGGCTGAATTTTGGAGAATGGATGGATTATTTGAAATAATGATTCTTAACCCATTTGCACAATTCTGTGTTCAGTTTCAAATGTCTTTTCTTTGTCTATGCACTTTTGCAGTCATTCCTGTTCTCTGAGGGAGGAATTCTCTTGGTTATTTCTGCCCCCTTCTTTAGGTGCTTGGCCACCAGGGGGCAAGCGAAGGAAGACACTGAACAGCAACCAGAGGGGTTTTCTGTACGTTTGTGTTTGTGTGTAAGTGTATGGCAGTGGTTACTTGCTGTATGTTGACTACAGAAAATTGACATGCTTTCTCCTCGGCCTCTGAGGAATCCTTTCAAGATGATTGTAATGCCAGTAACAAATTCGCATACAATGCAGCTTAGCCAATATGCATATTTCAGACTTGCCAGGGCCTCTCTTCAGTGCCTTGAGATTTGGTCTTAATCTGTTTATCTGACCACAAAAAATGTTTAGTGATGTGGTTAGCGTATTCTTAGGGACACTGCACACTGTGGATCTATGGGAGAGTGTTTAAATCATTGTATTTTTAAATTTTTTTTTTTTTTTTCCTGAGACAGGGCCTCACTCTATTTCCAAGGCTAGAGTGCTGTGGCGTGATCTCTGCTCACGGCAACCTCCACCTCCTGGGCTCAAGCAATCCTCCCACCTCAGCTTCCTGAGCAGCTGGGATTACAGGTGTGCACCACCATGCCCGTCTAATTTTTGTATTTTTCATAGAAATGGGGTTTCACCACGTTGCCCACGCTGGTCTCAAATTCCTGGGCTCAAGTGATCCTTCCATGTCAGCCCCCAAAGTGCTGGGATTATGGGCATGAGCCACCGCTTCAGCTCAATTTTTATCATAGTTTTCTATTTATTTATTTACTTTATTTTTTTAAGATGGAGTTTCACTCTTGTTGCCTAGTCTGAAGTGCAGTGGTATGATCTCGACTCACCGCAGCCTCTACCTCCTGGGTTCAAGTAATTCTCCTGCCTCGGCCTCCTGAGTAGCCGGGATTCCAGGCATGTGCCACCACACCTGGCTACTTTTGTATTTTTAGTAGAGATGAAGTTTCTCCATGTTGGTCAGGCTGGTCTCAAACTTCCAACCTCAGGTGATCCACCCACCTCAGCCTCCCAAAGTGCTGGGATCACAGGCATGAGCCACAGCACCTGGCCCAAGCCACTGCCCCCAGCCTATTTATTTTTAAGAGACAGGTTCTAGCTGTGTTGCTCAGGCTTGAGTACGAGGTATGATCATAGCTTACTGCAACCATAGCTTCCTGATTAGCTAGTACTACAGGTGCGTGCCACCACACCAGGCTAATTATTATTTTTATTCTTTTATTTTTAGAGAGATAGGATCTTGCAGTGTTAACCAGGCTGATCTCGAACTCCTGGCCTCCAAAGATCCTCCCTCCTTGGCCTCCCAAAGTGCTGGGATTACAGCACTGATTAGCTAGTACTACAGGTGCGTGCCACCATGCCAGGCTAATTGTTATTTTTATTCTTTTATTTTTAGAGAGATAGGATCTTGCAGTGTTAACCAGGCTGATCTCGAACTCCTGGCCTCCAAAGATCCTCCCTCCTCGGCCTCCCAAAGTGCTGGGATTACAGGCTTGAGCCACTGTGCCTGGTCCATCGTAGTATTATGAAATAACCAGAACCCTTCGTAGCATGCAATTTCTTCCTCAATCTCTTGTGCCCAGCCTGCTTCTTATTTTAAAATGAGGTTCATTTTTAAGTTGCCCTGCTCACTTTTTTTGAACATTTAGGACAACTTTTTAGAATAGGTAAGAAGTTGAGAAAATAGAGACAGAAAAAATACACAACTAATTAAGGCATTCCAAAATATATACCAGATGATTATACAAAGCAACTCTTGTTTTATGAATTTCTTACTGGATGAACAATTTGAAAACAAATACAAAGTTGGCTTTGCATAGTCAAGATATTAGAAAATAGCGGGGAAGGTAAATACTTATGGTGGGAATTTAATTTTCCCATGGAGTCATACAATTTCAAAGAGTCATTTATATGGAAAAAGAAATCTTGACTGTGGAATTATGAATACTGGCATTACTTTCAGCAAGGGCTGTGTTTTTGCCAGTGTGTGGCTTAAGTAATGAATTTCCTCATATAATCCCTGTAAGAAAAGTTAGATGGATAATGAAGCCACTTGATCCTTTCATGCTCATTACAACATATATTCATTAAAATATAACACACAGGTAATTCCCCATTTCCCTAGTAGCTCTTACCGCCTTTCCTGATTTGAGTGTTGAAGAGGCCAGTTTTGTTACCGGCTGCTGCAGGCGTTCAGCAAAACTCAGTCTTTGAAGGAATGTCTTAGAGCTGCTTTTTTAGATGGAACCTACTGTGTATCAGTTTACTAGTTCCCTACGACGTGGCTAAACTAATTTTTCAGATACTATGAATGGAGTATAGAAGACTATTGCTTTACTAAAAAAGCAAACATGAAAATTTCAAGCCTCACAGTCAGCTCCTATCAATTTCCCTTTAATTACCTCCTCAAGTACCTGTTAATGATTCATTAGTTATAAAAATAGATTATAGTTACTCTGCCACCCTGTTTGTAGTTTCTTTAGTTTTTGATTTGCTACCATCAGGAAAATGCTGTGTGGCAATAATACAGGAATGTGAATCAGACGGCTCTGTAATTTTATATATTTAATAAAGTGTACAGTAGGGCTGTACATGGGGTTAAGCTGTGGTGGAGGAAAGTGCTCTGTGAGAAAACTCACGTCCTTTTACACCATGTTGGCTGCCTACATTTCATTTCACAACGCAGTGCTTGCTCAGCAAATACGTCTGATTGGTTTTCAGTCCAGTGTTCTGTGGTTTTAGGTTCATAATGTTCCTTTTCATACATGGCCTTTGAAACTTGCTTGACACTGCAATCATCCCTCATAGATAAAACAGGTCACAGTGAGTTTTAAACTCTTTGTTTTGAAATAAAAATGTTTTTCAAACAAAATTGCACGTGGTATCCCAATCTATAAGGATAAAAGCAGAATGACTCTTTTTAGGGGAAGGGATAAGGATCTCAGAACCTCGGCCACATAGCTCACAAAGGGACGTCGCCCTGCCCTGTAGGACTCCTCAGAACTCAGTGTGAAAAACACCGAAATAGAAGATGAAATCATTTTTGTACTTATGTACTGTACATTTCCACTCACTTTTTAGACTTGTTCAGCCACGTATGTAGAAACATTGTGCACCTTCACGGGCACTGAACTTTAGATCAGGAGTTGGCAGACTTTTTCCACAGAGGGTTAGATAGTGCATACTTTCGGCTCTGTGGCCATGTGGTCTCTGTCACCACTACTCAGCTCTGCTGCTGTGGCACGAAAGCAGCCGGTGACATTATGGAAATCGCATGAGCGTGGCTGTGTTCCAGTAAAGCTCTGTACATGCCAAAAATTGAATTGCATATGATTTTCACATATGATGAAATACGGCTTTGATTTTTTTCTGATTTTAGTCAAAACAATACTCCAGGTTTTTCTTTTTTGAGTTTTAGTTATTGTAAAGGTAGTAATATGAAAGAAAATTTCAGAAGGATGAGAAACTCATTTTTAATTCCATAATCCATATTCTTTGCTTCATATGTCAGCATGTCTTGTAATAACTGTAATTATACTTGACCCACATTTCTGTACTTTTGCTTTTACTTACTTTTTAAATATATAAATCGTATTTTATGTACTGTAGGTGTAAAATTCTGAGAAGAAATTAAATTTACTTCTTTTTTTATGTTTACTTCTTTCATTACATCTATATCCAGTGTTCTTCTACCCAATCCCAATTTCTAATCTAAAAGCAGTCTAATTATTGTTTTAAAAAAACACCGAAATCGTTATTCAGTTTGGTGAATTGGTATTTGTTGCAATTCTGGAATATAAATCTCTGAAAAAGGGACACCCCATTGCAAGTAGATACAAGGATGGCAGTCATGTTTTTCCTCTGACCCTACCATTGTCTTGGAGAGTTCCCATGGTCCAGTTGAATATTTTGGTACTGAGAAATGTCTTCAGGAAAGTAGCAGTTGATTTCCTAGAAAAACAAACCTGAGAACCAATTTCTCTCTGTGGGTTGCCTGACATTTGCAGCTGAGTGAAACCATGGTGAACACTGATTTATTTTACTATAAAATTATTGGTTTTACTCACTTAAACAATCCTTTCATATTAACAATATTTCAGAAATAAAAACAGGAGATCATTTTGCTTTACCAAACGCAGTCACCTCTTTTTCTCTTACTTTTGACAATTTGGTTGTGAAAAAATAGCCCTGAGTTCAGAGAATGTTTACCTCAAGGATATCAAAAAAGTCACGTGAGTAGTAAAATAAACCATTGATTGTGTTAAAACTCAAGGTGAGTTTTAATTTAATCGCAATTTTTAAGAAGTTCCTTCCTTATTTACCTCTGGGAGAAATTGTAGATAGGACTCTAAGATTATTAATGAAAATGCCTGTAGATTGTTTTAAATGATTCAGCTTCATCTCACCAAGGAATTACCATGTTCATTCATTTTACAAAAATATATGGAGCACACCACCTACTGCGTCTTGAGTATCTTGTTAGACATACAAAGTTGGCTAAAACTTGGACTCTGACCCCAAGGCTAAAATGTTATTTCACATGTGCATAGTACTTTCCAAATTACAAATAACATCATTAGGTTCTCATAAGAATCTCATGAAGCAGATGTTAGTTCCATTTTATTCATGATGAAACTAAAACATAGAAAACTGCCTGTCGCACAGTGCCTTAGATTCCCAATCAGGTGACCTTTCCAAACCATAGAGATGGCTCTATAATAGCTTTAAAAAAAGAGATAAGAAATGTCCACCAGAGGTAAATACAAAATAGACAGTAATACGTACAGTCACAAAAGTTTAGCTAAAGTGATACAGGAGTCCAGAAGAGGGAGAGATGGCTTCTGGGTAGGAATGGATAAAGGGAATAAGGACTAGGCATAGGGATGGATAGACTGTGCACTTTCAGGGCAGGGGAAGATTATTCCATCCAGAGCTGGAAAAGCTTCAGAAAAGCTTAAGCCAGGTGGGATATGGCATGGGAAGAATGGAAATAGGAATGGTCAGTGGTTTAATTTATCCTGAAGATAGAATATGCCATATGGAATTATCAGAGTACAGGCAAAAAGATGGAAAAGAAACACATCTTCCAGGTCTTTGATGTAGGGCCATAAAGCTTGAATTGTTTTGCTAAGAAGTGGAGAGCCATTTAAGGTTCTAAGCAGAAGTGTGTTAATCCAGCAGCAGTTTTGAACAGGGGAGGAGTTGCAAACTCACATACCTGTAAAGGCCAAGAAGATAATAGAGAAGTGATGCAGAGAGGATGCACAGAAAGAGAAGTTTTCTCTAGGGGACCATCACCGTTTGATGCTTTGGGAATGCAATCTCTCATTCTGCTGCAGATTACTGTCCTCCTCTGCATATATGCTTTACTGATATAAATTACATCTTTATACAATGTGTGTCCATTGACATAGATTTATAACTATTATATGGTTATCTTTTAAATCTTATGGAAAAAAGAAGTTAATAGTCAAATATACTTTAATACTGCCTTTTGTATTTACTTACATAGTTGCCCTAAACAGTGTTCTTTATTTCTTCATGCATATTAAATTATTGTCTAGTGTTCGTTCATTTCAACCTGAAGGATCTTTTGCAGGGCAGGTCCGCTAGTGACAAACCCCTTGAGTTTTTGTTTGCCTTGGAATGCCTTAATTTCTTCTTTATTTTTGAAGGATAGTTTGCTGAGTATAGAATTCTTATTTGACAGTCTGTTTTCTTTCAGCACTTTGCATGTTATCCTCTTGCCTTCTTGCCTCCATGGTTTCTGATGAGAAATTAGCTGTTAATTTTACTGTATATACCTTGTAACAAGGCTATTTTATCTTGCTGCTTCCAGAATTCTCTTTTTGTATTTTGGCAGTTACATTAAAATGTATCTTGCTGTGGATCTGTGTGAATTTGTCATGCTTGGAGTTTGTTGAGTTTGTTGAATGTGTAGATTTGTGCTTGGCCATTATTGCTTCAGATATTCTTTCTGCCCCATTTTCTCTCTCCTGTCTATGTGGAACTCCTTTATGGACATGTTGGTGTGCTTGATGGTGTCCCACAGGTCTCTTTGGTTTTTCTCATTTTTATTCGTTTTTAAATTTTTGTTCTTCAGATTGGGTAATCTCAATTGTCCTATCTTCAAGTTTGCCGATTCTTTCTTCTGTCTCTTCAAATCTGCTGTTGAACACCAAAGTTCAGTTATTGTACTTTCCAACTCCAGTTTTTTTTTTTTATTTTTATTTTTTGAGACAGAGTCTTACTCTGTTACCCAGGCTGGAGTGCAGTGGCATGATCTCAGCTCACTGCAACCTCCGACTCCCTGGTTCAAGCAATTCTCCTGCCTCAGCCTCCCAAGTAGCTGGGATTACAAGTGCATGCCACCACACTCAGCTAATTTTTGTATTTTTAATAGAGATGGATTTCACTATGTTGGCCAGGATGGTCTCAATCTCTTGACCTCATGATCTACCTACCTCAGCTTCCCAAAGTGCTGGGATTACAGGTGTGAGCCATTGTGCCTGGCCTAACTCCAGAATTTCTTTATGGTTTCTTTTTATAATTTCTACTGTTTATTGATAGTCTCTATTTTGTGAGACACATTCTCATGATTTCCTTTAGTTGCTTGTATTTTTTTTTCCTAAAGCATTTCAACATATTTAAAATAGTCCGTTTAAAATCTTTGCCTAGTAAGTTCAGCACCTTCCTCAGAGACAGTTTCTGTTCATTTCTTTCTTTTTTTTTTCCTGTGTATGGGTCGTACTTTCTTGCATGCCTTGTAATTTTTTTTGAAACTAGGCTTTGAATATTGTAATGTGACAACTCAGGGAGTCAGATTCTCGCTGATTCTCAGGACTTGTTGCACCTGCTTATTGTAGTTGCTGTTTCTTTGTTTAGCAACTTTTAGAAACTAATTTTGTAAGTTGTCTTTTTGTCATGTGTGTCCACGGAAGCATATGTTTGGTTAGCTTAGTGATTTGACAAAGATTTCCTTAAACATCAGGCACAAAAAAGGAAAAAGGAAATCAGAGAGCCAGTGTTCTGTTTGTATTAGATTATGCCTTCAACACTCAGCCATACAATTCCCAACTCTGCCTTAGCCTTCACTTCCTGTTTGGGCAGAACCTGAAAGTCAGGCAGCCGTGAGAGCTTAGGGTCATCACAGGTCTATTCTGAGCATGTGCCCTGCCTTTAGCATGTGTATGGGCTTCTAGAATCCCAGGAATACATGGGAACTTTTCAAAGTCCTTATTTGGAAAAGTATGTAACTCCCTAACCTTTCTTTTTAGGTTTTTTTGCTATCTGTCGTTTGCCCCAATTTGTATTTCTTTGCCCCAGATGTCAGCAACTAATTCATGTGTTTTTAATGAATGACAAATGCTTCTTGGGTAGTTACCTCACCATCCAGGGAAAGTTATGAATTAGCAAAATAATTCAGAACTTTCCTTCATGGAGCCACCAGACAGGTTAAGAGAAACACAATTATTTGAAAGCAAGGTCTGCTCTCTTTCCAGCACTAGGAATCATCACCAAGAGAGTGGGTTGCTGTCTTCAAGATCACAATTGAACTGTATAGGAGGAGCAGGGTAGGTTAAAATGCCATAAATCTCCCCTACTGAAATTTAGCTGCCTTTTTCTTATGTGTTCATCTGGCCGCTGTAAACCTTTGACCAGTTCCAGAGTTCAGATAAAGTTGATTTTGACAGTTTTTGTTTCATGTATTAGCTGTTTCTGTGGAGGAGCAGGTCCTTGGAATTCCCTACTCCCCGATTTTTGCTGATGTCACTCTGTGCACATGTGCCTTAAAAATACTATGTATATAAAAGAAAATATATGTGTGAGCTAAGATATAAAAGAAAATATATGTGTGAGCTAAGTGTAAAATGCTACCTTATCACCTTTGGTATAAAGTGAATTGGAGAGGAGAGCGACAGAAGGAGAAGGAAGGAGTAGTAAATGGAGGGATATTGACTGACCTAGCTTCAGTCACAAACACGTAATATAGTCTTCCTGGAAGTTATGCAGTTCAGGTATCTGTTCTATTAGGGGACAGTGTGTGGTTGCCTGTAACAGAAAATCGATTCATACTGGCCCACACAAATAGGAATTTATTAGACTCACATAATAGGAAACCTGGGGATGAGCAGGTAAGACCAGAGTAGTGGCCTAATGATGCTGTGAAGGACTCACGCTCTATTGATCGTTCTCTTTACTGTCGTTAGAATATTGGCTTCTATATTCTCAGTGGTCGCCTCTTGATCTCAGGATGGCTGCTGTAACTCCAGGTAGCACCTCTGCATTCAAGGCACATCATATAGAAAAGTCTTTTCTTGGCAACTTTTAAAAAAATTGGAACAAAAAGCCCCCATCAGAAGACTTCTTATATTTCGTTAGCCATAAATAGGTCACATGCTCACTCTTATATCCATCACTTGCCGAAAGAAGAGATTGCCATGACAAGTTTATGATTCTTCTGTCAGGGCTGGGGAAGGGCCTCCAAGAGATTGAAGGAGCAGGGTTCTGTAAGCCAGGAAGAAAGAGAAACTGTTAGGTAGGCAGTGGACAATGGCTAGGTAGAAGCTAAGAGGGATGGCTGATGAGGGTGTGAGGTGGCTGCTTGGAAGGGTGGCGGGTATCTGCTCTGTCCTAACCATGTCAAAATTGGAGCAAGCTGTTGTCTTTATTAGAGAAGTGAGGGGTTAGAAGTGAAGATCAGAAATACAAAATGTACAGTCATGACTGTAATGAGGTTAAAACCAGAAGTGTCAACTCTGAGCCAAAGTAAGCTAAAGCCTGTGGTGTGTCGCATGCTGGAACGGGAGCCCGAAGTCCATGTCAGGGTCCAGGTGGAGCGAATAGAATTCTGCTGAGTGCCTGGTTTCTGGCTCTGGCTCCTGCCTTGTGGGAGTTTAGGTTACATTTAGAGCTGGCAGGCGTGGCAGTCTCCAGGCCCTTTGATGACTAGTTAACTCTGGGCATGAAAGCAGTCTTGTAGGCGCTAGCAGATTCCAAGCATCGAACTAGAGATGGAAGAAGGACAATTTAGGACCCAGCTAGGAAATTGGCAAGAGTCCCAGGCCCAGGAGGAGCCAGATTTCCTGGGCAGTTACCAAAATCTTAGCTTGGGAACAAGGCTTAAGAGGTGAAACCCTGTTGCTTAGGGTTGGAGGCAGGAGGAACTAGGGAATTAGGGGGCTCTTTGACTAGAATTGAGACTTTAGGGTGGAGCCAGCAGCCAGTACCACTTGGTGCAAGACCCCAGAGTGGGGCAGGCTGAGGTCAAAGGCCCCCTGCCTCAGGATGGGCTCAATCCTGAGGACTGGAAGTTAGCTTCAGCCTACTACGCATGGATCAGGGGTTTCCTGTTGGAGTGGGAGAAGAAAGGATGTAGCTTCAGAGGAGATATATACAAGAACTATTTTGGAGGGTAGCATTTACAGGGTTTGGAAAGAGGACAATGTTGGTGGTGGGGCCTAGCTGGCTGGTTTTATCTAAAATACGGAATATAGAAATAGTAATAATTTTTGATGCTAAAATGCCTTGAGTCTGAGCCTGTGAGTACATAAGGAATCTAGGCAGAGATGTAATTGATTATATGAGATTGGGATGTGGGAGATATCTACCATGATCTCTACTGCCAGATAGAAAGACTGGAATCATCCACGTCAGGATCAGGATGGAGTGAGGTCGCACAGGGAGATGGTGTTAGGAGTTCAGCTTGTTGTTTCTGTGTACGTGCCATGAAGGAGAAGCCACTCAAGGGATTGTATTTACTTCCGTTTTATTTTATCTCCCCACGAATTTTTTTCCAGATTCCTGAGATTTCTGTTTGATTCTTCTTTCCTAATGTTTTTCAGATATAACCAGTTTCTCCCAAATAGCTGCATTTTCTCATTTTCTCTTTCTCTCTCTCTCTCTCTCCCTTTCTCCTTCCTTCCTTCCTTCCTTCTTTCCTTCCTTCCCTCCCTCCC
>PVKV010005464.1:0-69965 GCA_004027835.1 Alouatta palliata
ATTCTCCTGCCTCAGCCTCCCGAGTAGCTGGGACTACAGGCACGTGCCACCATGCCCAGCTAATTTTTTTGTATTTTTAGTAGAGACGGGGTTTCACCATGTTGACCAGGATGGTCTCGATCTCTTGACCTCGTGATCCACCCGCCTCGGCCTCCCAAAGTGCTGGGATTACAGGCGTGAGCCACCGCGCCCGGCCAGGAAATCTTAAATAATGGATGCTTCTGCATCAAATGATATGTTTTACTATATTTCAATAATTTCTGATAGTATGATGGGAAAATAATTCTCTAAAAGATACTGAGAATTCATTTTCAAAATTATTCTAAGTTATTTAGCAAATATTTAATGGCCTTTCTTGCTTAGGACAGGTGTATCATAATCATCAACTTTGTGAGCTGTTCTGTTTACCAATGGCCAGTGGAAATTTTAGGCTTTATACATACCAGTGAACTCTTTGAAAGGTCAAGATACATGTAGGCAAGTGTATTTATCCAGAAGTTTATATATATATATATATATATATATTCTGATTTCTTACAGATTATACAGAAAAGAAGTTCTAGAGAAATTAATAGAAAAATGTGTTTCTAAAGGCTACGTCTTCCAGATGGAGATGATTGTTCGGGCAAGACAGTTGAATTATACTATTGGCGAGGTATGCAACTGATGCTCAATAGTGTCATGTTCCTGATAAAGCAGCAGTAAAGTTTAGACTTTTTGTAATAAAAGTTTAACTTTCATAACTGCTAAATTGTGGAAGTCTTCTGGTTGTTTAGAATGTTCATGCACAAAGGGTAAAAATTCTCATTAGTACATTTGAACAATAAGATTTAAAACATTAACAGTTAGCATTCTCTTTTAAATAATGGAAAGTTCCTGGTACTTTCTCAATCCTAGCCTTCCTTCTAACTGGTCAGCATTATGGACTGAGTCTCTCTGCTTTTCCTTTTGCCACAGCCAGTGTCGACCATACTTTAAAATGAATGATGAATCCCATATGTCCATTTCCTATAAGTGAAGACCAGGAATTATAGAGCCAAGGGAGTGGTGATCTGTAATACTTAGGGCTAGCTAGTGAGCTCTTAGGGTAGGGAGGACTCTCCTCATTTACTAGTAAAACTCTTATTCATAGCATGACAATAGCTAACCTGAAACGTCACTTCTCCCGTGGAAGTTGCAAGGTGTGTTAGTTAATGCTAAGCTGTTACAGCTAAATTTGACAAACAACGAAAAATCTAAGCAAAAGGCCGTTTTACTTTTGGAGTATAATTTTTCTTTGAAATGCAAACTGAAACTTGAGTAAACCAAGGTAATACCTAGATCAGTGCTTTTTAAACAGTTGTAGATTGGTTCATATGACCTATCTTTAGATGATGCGTTTAATTTTAAAGACTTGGAGATACACATAGTTGCTTTAAGAATCCCCTAATTTTATACTTACTTTAAGGACTTCTGTTGTAGGACTAGTTCTATTTCTGTTGTTGGTAATATGGTATACCTGCTAAGCTACCTAATTTTTTTTGAAGACTGACTTTAATGTATTTTTTTTTTTTAACTAGGTTCCAATATCATTTGTGGATCGTGTTTATGGTGAATCCAAGTTGGGAGGAAATGAAATAGTATCTTTCTTGAGAGGATTATTGACTCTTTTTGCTACTACATAAAAGAAAGATAATCATTTATACTTATGTTGATTTCAATTTAAACATGAAAGAAGCCTGGTTACTGATTTTGATAAAATGTACTCTTAAAGTATAAACCATAAGGTAAGGTAAACTTCACACACCTTTTTTATGAAAAACTTCTATTTTATATTTCAGATTAAGTAATTTTAAAGTTGCTGGCCTAATGAGCAATGTTCTCAATTTTCATTTACATTTTGCTGTATTAAGACCTATAAATAAATGTATACGGTTTTTTTGCATAAAGTATTGCTGCTTTCATTAGAGTATGTGAATGTAGAATTTTTTACATGGAGTATAATTTGAAATATTCTTTATAAATACTGGAATCATAAATCTTTATACCTAATAGATGTCAGAAGTAAGATAATGTTAACTGATGAAATGTTTCTGGCTATATCATGGCTGTATCTGTATGATCTGAGAAAGAAATACACACCTCTGCCCTTTCCTTGAAAATGCATCTCAAATTTCTTAAACTAGAAAATACATTCAGAGCTGGCTTTTAGAATTGGGTTCTTTTCAGCTGTTGAATTGATGAAGCATTTCATCCACCAAAGCAAGTCTATTTAAAATGCATATTGTGAATTGGGAAACAATTTGGCCGCAGTTGATTACATAGTCATATTTTTCTCTTTTGAGCAATAACCTCCATCAGTAAGGAAAAATATTAATGACACAGAGGCAGAAACATAGCTGCTACAGTAATTTTTAAACATCTTACTGGATTATGTAACAATTTGTTTCTCTCTCTCTCTCTTTTTTTTTTTTTTTTTTTTTTTTTTTTTTTAAGATGGGGTCCTGCTCTGTTTCCCAGGCTGGAGTGCAGTGGTGCGATCCCGGCTCACTGCAACCTCCGCCTGTCAGGTTCAAGTGATTCTCCTGCCTCAGCCTCCCAAGTAGCTAGGATTACGGGCATACACCACCATGCCCGGCTTTTTTTCTTTCTTTCTTTTTTTTTAAGTAGAGATGGGGTTTCACCATGTTGGCCAGGATCACCTCAATATCCTGACCTCGTGATCCACCCACCTTGGCCTCCCAAAGTGCTGGGATTAGAGGTGTGAGCCACCACGCCCAGCGCAACCATTTTTGTCTCAAAAGAATTGTTTTCATATTATTTGAAGACCCTCAGCAAAGCTCACATCTCTACTAATATGAAAAATTTCTTCCTTAAGCACTTCTCTCCATTTAGAAAAGTGTTCTGCCAGTTAAAATACAGTCTAAGCTATCCAATAAAGCCAGGGCTAATATTATGTTTATCTACTGTCTCTAAAGTAAGTATTTCAGAAGAGATCAGTTAATTTCTAACTGTAGCATAGGTTATGGATCATATATCTTTTAAAATTTGAGTAAGGGCATGCTTTGAGCAAATAAGTTTAAGTTGACTTTCTTTTGCAAATAAAAGAGGTGTCTATTTACTGAACTATATTCCTGATTGCTACATTTTCCTGGCTTAATTTGGCTGCTGAAGAAATTGAGGCCAGGCACAGTGGCTCATATCTATAATCCCAGCACTTTGGGAGTCCAAGGCAAGAGAATGGCTTGAGCACAGGTGTTGGAGACCAGCCTGGGGAACATAGGGAGAGCCTGTCTCTACAAAAAATTTAAAAAAGTAGCTGGGTGTGGTGGCAGTCACCTGTGGTCCCAGCTACTTGGGAGGCTGAGGTGGGAGGTTCACTTGAGTCTGAGAGGTCAAGGCTGCAGTGACCTGTGATCATTCCTGGACAACAGAGTGAGACCCTGTTTTTTTTTAAAAGAAAAATCGAAAGTCTAATTTTTTATTTGCGTTTCTCTCTGACAGATTCTACCAGAAATGAATCCCAGACTATAAAACCTGTGGTGTCATTTCAAACATTAAAACCTCCCACACTTCTGTAGTTGAACCCATAATACACATTCCAATAAGGACCACTACTGTTTCCCTTTTGTACAGAACTGACCAGCTGTCCAATGAAGGACCTGCCTTCCTTGGGGAAGAGATTTCTCACTAATAACAACAAGAAAATTCATTAGTGCTTGATGTACAATTAGTTTTAAGCTAAGATAATAGAAATGTAATATCCTCAGTGTTTTTTGGAGTGGTTGGAATTTATTCTTCTTAACCTAAACTCAGAGTTAAGTTCTCAGTGTCAAGTATGTGGAGCAGAAATTAAGTAACCACCTTAGAAAACCTAATACGCAGTACCGCCTTCTCAGATCTCACTAGAGTAGATAATGTTTGCTCTTTAAATCTTTACATTTGTTATTCCCACGATCATTACAACACTGTCACTCTTAGAATTTACAGTAGAGAGAGTATTTGAGCAGTGAAGACTCATAGCATTTGGAAGTCATTTAGAAAAGAATCTGGACTATTTAGATGCATTTTTGTAGTAAATCTGGTGCTCAAACACTGTAAAATTAAACATTTACATCTGAATCCAGCATCCTATTTTGCTTTGTAAATGAGGCCAAAGATGAAATCCAGATGTTTTTCCTTTGTATTATCACTATATGGAATCTAAGTATATCTAAGGAAAACTAAACTTAAACTTACTTTGCTTATTTCATATTAGTTTTTGTCTGTTTTCTGCAGTATGTAATTAGATTATCTTTGGTTCTTTTAACCAAACGCTTTGCCCCAACCCCTTTTTTCAGCTGTTTTCCCTTGAAATACTGACTTGGTTTTTAAAGATATTTTATCACAATTGCAGAAATGTGTTGTATGAAAGTTTTTTAAACAGGGCTAACTGAAGTCTTAGACGTTGAGCAGCTATGTGTAACCACAGTTTATATTACTTGCAACGAAGTCAGTTATTTGCGGATGTTAAGTATGGCTTTATTAAAAGTATGTTAACTTGAAATGTAAAGAAACAGCAAAAGACAGGTGTATTTACAAATCACATATTAAGGAAACAGGCTTGGTTAATTCTTCACTATTGACATCTATTATTTGTCAGTACATTTAACCAATGATACTTTAAATCATGATACTTTAACCAACCTACTTTAAAAGGCTTGTTCAAAAATGTTGAGGAAATAATGTATTGGTTGGGTTTGACCTAAATTTACAACGTAACCATGTGCTGTCTTACACCACCTAGATTGTGGGCGCACCAAAAGTTATGTCCCTAGGACTACAAGGTGTGTTGTTTAAGGATCTTGCAGAGAGCCAGTGCCCCCATTGGCAACATCACTTCTCATCCTGAAGTTTCACCAGTTGGGAGGCCTCAAGGCACCAGGATTCCCATTTTTTAAATTCAGGTCAAAGAGAAGAGTCCATCACTATGACTGGGAAGAATGTCAAGTCACAGGGTAACGGCGAACCTTAATAAAATCTCGACCCCTCTACACCGAATATCCCACCAGGAAGGGCTCAGACATCCTTGGGGTTGTGTCTTATCCCAAGTCGCTGTGTGAAGCACGAGGCCCTCACACCTCATTTAAGACAGGAGGCGTCAGGGGCGACCGGCCAGGTGTTCCGGCGCCTTTCCACCGCTTCTCAGGCGTGGAGGAAGCGCGGGCCTCTGAGCACGTGGAGCCGCCCCGGGCAGCCCTGCACACCCCTCCCGCCAGATGTAGTCCAGGCCCAGCTGGGCCCGCGCAGGGATCCCCAGCACGGCCACCTGACTGAGTGCTGGGCGTGCTGCGGCCCGCTGCTTCTGCCTCCGCCGCTGGCGCTGCGGCCAGAGGAAGGCGCCCGCCGAGCACACGGGCACTGGGAGCGCACTGCGGCCATTATCCACGGCGCCTCCTAGTGGGTCAATGGCAAATCTTCCTGGTTCTCGCGAGAGCTCCCCCCCTTAGTGGGGATTATATAATTTCCCTCAGGCGGGGGTGGGGGGTTCTGAGAGCACCCTCCCCCAAGAAAAGTTAGGTGCAAGCACAGGTGGGAGTAAGAGGAGCCCCCCTGGGGGAAAGGGGGTTGGGGTGCTGTCCCCACTCCCCCCCTACTTAGCTGGACAATGAGTCCTCTTATGCTAATGAGGCACTTACGTCACTTCCGCTCTTTCTCGGCCGCCATTTTGGCTAGGGCAGGTTCGGGGACTCGGTCCGAGGCTCTTGTATTGTCTGCTGAGGGGAGACGCGGGATCAGCCCCCCTCCCCCGCCTGTTGCCGCCGCCGCCTTCGCTGGCCCGGTCTCCCCTCCGCCGCCCGCCGGGATCCATGAGCTGAACTCCCGCCCCCCCGGCTGCCGCCATCTTGTGCCCCCTCCCACTCCCGCAGGCAGTGCTAAGGGGGATTTTGGCGTCTTCTCAGACACAGCTCCCTCTCTCGGTCCCCGCTGCTGAGGAGCGAGAGGAGCGCGGCCGCCGCCGCCAGCGCCGGTGAAGCCGCCTCTCCCACACCCTCCCGTCTCCTCCCTCCGCCCCTCCTTTGTCTGCACCGCTCGACGACGCCGCCGCCGCCCGCCGCTCTGCTGCGCCCGCCGCGCCCCCCGGCAGCACCCGCGGCCGCGGCGCGAGCCGGAGCCCGCCGAGCCGGACCGCGACGAGGCCCCGGGCGCGCCCTCCCCGCTGCCGCCACCGCCGTGCCGCCGCCATCCGCCCGCCGCCGCCGCCGCCCGGCCCCCGAGCACGCCGGCCCCGCGCGCGCCTCGAGGCCGAGTCAAGGTAAGCCTGGCGCCGCCGCGCGCGGACCCGCGGCCCTGCCCTGCCTCCCGACCCCGGCCCGCGCGGCTGTCCGCCCAGCCCGGCCCCGGACGCATTGTTGTTCGCATCGCCGCCCTCCAGCCGCACACACGCTTCTTTGCACACCCCGGCGCCGACGGGCCTCCCGTCCCGGCACGGACCGCTACCCGGCTCCGCTCTGGAGGTCCAGGCGCCTCCTCCTGCAGCCCGACCCCGTTCTCCGCCCCGTGAGCCCACCGAGGCCGGCAGCCAGCCTGGCTATCGGGAGCTTTTGCAGCTAATGGTATCTCCCCCACCCCGCCCCCAGCCAGAACCTAGCTTCTCCCATCGCTACAACTAATCCCGTCCGCCCCCCACCCCCAAAAGGAGCCCCCCCCACGCACACTCCCATGCCTGGAACGAGCCTTCTGCCAGGTCTACCCACCCTTAGCTGGGGGAGGGGGGACGGGGTTGGGGGGCCGGGGAGCATGCATGGCACGGAGTGAAAGTCTTTGCCTCCCCTGTGCAATCCTTCCTTCCCAACCTGCCAGCTTCCCTCCTATCCTGACCACAGTCTACCAACCATCCCTTTTCCCAATCTCAGCTGCCTGGTCAGCACCTCTTTGGAACATTCCGAGCCCTAACTTTGCAGTAAGATGGTAGAAAATGGAAATCCAGAAAGCTGCAAAAAGATTTTCTCGTAATGAATGGGGAGTAGTTTGGGAGCACCCTCTTATTCACCTCTTCTTTCCTCTGGGCTGCTTGCCTGCCTTCCCCTCCCCCCAACCTTGATCCCTGCCTGCTGGAAAAGGCGCGATTGCTTCTCTTCCTCTTCTGCCCAAGGCAAGACTCTAGGTCTGACACCTTTTCAGCCACACACCCCTCTACACACACACGCGAAGTCTTCTTAATGTTTTTGCATTCACGGGTTCCTCTGGACACTTCTTGCCATAACCCCATTTTACAGACAAAGGCTTAGGAGGGAAAAAGAACCAAACTGTTTCCTGTGTTTGCCATGTTAATGCTGTCCATCCCCACACACCCAGTTCCCATCCCTGATGCTTCTTGTGCCTGTGTCTTGAACCTTCAGAATGGGAAAAAAAAAAGAATCTCTTGGATAGCTTGATACAGTTTCTTTAGGAATCTGCATTGTTGCTTCTGGTTTATGGCCATGGAGAAAATACCAGCCCCCACCCAAAATGCACCGCAGCCAAGTCGGCTAAAGGCGATGAGTGTTGGAGTCAGTAGGGGGCGCATTCTCTGCACTGGGTAAGGCTGCAGAGGGGGGAAGGGCCCCCGAACTAGAACAGGATGTGCTTCACAGCGCCTTCTACAGACCATGGGAAAATGGGCCCAGCAAGACACACTCGCACTTAGTTGGTGAGCTGACAGCAACATGGCGAAGGATTAAGTGAGTCAAGAGCAGTGATTTTACTTCTTTTAAAGAGCCCACCCTGCATTTTAGAAGTTTGCTCCTTTTACTTTTTCAAGACTGTTGGCCCTCAGACAGTCCACATTTGTTCTTGACGAATCACCTTGGCACATCCTTGGTTCAGATTCCCTTTCTCTAGAATAACATTTTGAATGTGTCACCATAGCTTTCCTAAGTCTGGTGGTAAAGGACAAGGTTTGAAACCTGAAAGTTACAGGTTTGGGGGCATTGCTGATTAACTCCCTTCATCATAGCCCAAATCTTTCCAATTCTTTGAGAGGTAAAAATCATTCTTGAGAGATGTTGGATTTTTGTGGGGTAGTAATTTTTATAAGTGAGAAGATGGGTGTCATGATTTGCAAAGCCTTCTTGGTAAACATCAAGCCCATGTTGGGTTCTTCATTGTCAAACTCAACAGTGTTGATTGTAAAAATTTTGTTTCCCTCCAAAATTTGACTTGTCATTGCCATTCGTTATCTCAGCAGCCAACCACCTTTACCAAAATGTTGATACCAGTCTTCTGTGAGCACCCACCTTCTTAGGGTGTGTTGATTTCTATAGATTTTACTCCTCTTGTTATTTCCATAGGTGTGAGATGCACAATGCGAAACCTAGGCCCCAGCTTTTACACCATGATGCGCAGGGTTGTGCTTTTTGTACTGAACTGATAGGTGGCCTAGTGGTTATGCCCTGTACTACCATTTTGAGGATCTGGACTCCGTTTCCTGCCTTGCTCTTTGGACCACATTGTCAATTCACACCGGTGGGTATATTCATTTTGGAGGGTGGGAACTTCAGCAGCAGGGAAGCCAGAGACTTCTTCCTCCTTGGTCACCACCAAAGCCAACACTTGCAAAATTTCAGCCTAGCCATATTCTTCAAGGAATCGGTTAGAGCTGTTGCAGTAGTGGGTTCTGAACACTTACTAACATAAGAAATGACTTACAGCTTCTTTAAGAGAAATTTTTACAGATGCTGATACTATAATCATTTGCATTCTACACCCTTGTGTATAAAGTATGTTAAGTATTCAGTTACTGTTACTTGACCCAATTTCCAAGCTTCTAAAAGCCTTAAATATCTGATGAAAACATACTTTTCTGTGAACTTGTTCTTGCTACCAATGATTGACAGTGGTTGATGTTTGTGGGTATGTTTAAGACTTTGTTACGAGTATCTTACGTAAATACACCAAGATAAGTTTATGGGGAACTGAATGGGTGTATTCTTTGATACCTAGTTAACCAGTTGGTGCTTAACGGGAGAATTTTTCATTGGAGAATTGCTACCAATTAACGTTTTGGTGAGTGAAAAGGAGGCCCTTTGGTACAGGTATTTGACTAGAGACTACATTGCTTTTACAATTTTTTAGTAATTGTAAAAAGTCAGATATTTAAATGGGATTATTTTAATTTTTAAATACTGTATAGTATGTGTAGACAGGTAGAGTTTTTTGGTGTTTTATATACAGTTACTTAAAGTTCTAGTAATGAGCATATAATTTGAAGACAGCTTATCTGAGGGAATGTTGGAAATGAAGTTTGTGGAGGGGCTTTTGTTTTATTTAGCAAATGAGATACAGTGTTGAATGATGTCCTAAGTGGTAACAGCCATTTTCCCTTAGAGGAGAACTTGCTGTGAGCTCTTAGAAAGCACGTATTCTACAGTTTCAAAGGTTTCTTGGTTTTAACACTCAAAATATAAGGTGAGGTCAGGCGAAGTGGCTCACATCTATAATCCCAAAACTTTGGGAGGCTGAGGCAGGAGGATCGCTTGAGGCCAGGAGTTCAGGACCAGCCTGGGCAACATAATGAGACCCCGTCTCTACCACAAAAAAAAAAGAAAAAATAGAACAGTGAAACAGTTGGGCTTGAAGACTGGAGTTTATAGTAGGTAAGCTGTATACTTATTAAAGTATAGTAAAAGGCTCAACTAGAGTGCGGGAATGGGTAGTCTGTGCAACTGAACTTTAGGTAGAAATTCCTTCTATATCTTGGCCTTTATGGAAAAATTTCCTGAGACTACCTTACCAGGAGCTGCTATATATTGAAATTAACTTCTTTGATTTTGGTTCTTATAGTCCCTGTATAGAAAATGCAGGAGATTGGGCTGAAACTCTTAATGCCCCTAGCACTGCCAACGTTGGAAGTTATTGATTTTAGACATTCCAACTGTTGATTTGCTTTGCTTTGCTTAAGTTTATCTTTTTCTCCTTATACCAGAGTGCAGGAAGAGTTTTAATACTGTTTATATTAAAATAAGAATTTTGCAATATTGAACAGGTTGTTTTGGTACCACTTGCAAGTAACCAACAGGTAGGCTTTTATCAAGCCCCACTGGCTTATTATTTATATTTGATTATTAAAAACATAAGGCATACTATGTGTGAAGTTGTTGCTTTCCTTGTAACTACTTAGAAATTTTGAAAGGATTAAAAACGTTAGTATTTTGAAAACTGAAATACTCAGCAGTATATCAGTTGAATGAGATGATGTTGGCTACAAGTTTTATTGTGAAATTTGCAACTTAAGGAAGATAGAGCTGTTTTGTTATACAGGAGAAAGTAGGGATTGATACTTCACAGGGTAGAAAAGAGAAAAGAAAAACTTGAGAAATTGTGTTTTTTCTTTTGAGAATCATGTATAAGTAACAAAACTGCAATAATTGTAATAGAACTCAGCCAGTTGATTTCATAATTGGGGCGTGTGTGTGTGTATGTACACATACACATAGAATACAATCGGGTTTTCTAGAGCTGGAAATGGTTGTCATATTATTATACAAATGAAAAGTTCAGGTATTAGAGGTGTAGTTTGGGGAAAATATATTTAGTTTTGAGATGTCATTTGGGAACAGTACATCTAAGTGTAGTAAAAAAAAAAAAATACCAGAATTAAACTTTATATACTTTTATCCAGATAACCTATTTAAATCTTAGTGAAATAAAGATTTTTTAAATGATATGAAAGAAAAATAATTGAAATTTTTATTTTATAAGATTAGAAGCATTATTGTGGTTTACACCAAAATACCCATGACTGTTGTGTAAATAAGCTACTTGTTCAACCTGGACTTCCAAAGGACTTTTACTTTAAAAGAGTGTCATAAAGTCGGTTGTGTCTTACCTTTCATTGGGAGTTTAACCTTCATTCTCTTGCCTGAGAGACATGTACATTGAGAGAAACATTGCTCCCTTATGTGTAAATAATTTAATTATAGTTAGATTCACAGAGCTTGACTTGTTACTAGCATTGCATAAACTTAAAGTTTTTCTTCTCCTAGTTTGTTTTGTTTGTTTGTTTGTTTGTTTTTGAGACAGTCTCGCTCTGTCTCCCAGGCTGGAGTGCGGTGGCACAATCTCAGCTCACTACAACCTCTGCTTTATGCCTCAGCCTCCTGAGTAGCTGGAATTACAGGTGCTTGCCACAATGCTTGGCTAGTTTTTGTATTTTTAGCAGAGACAGGGTTTCGCCGTGTTGGCCAGGCTGGTCTTGAACTCCTTATCTCAGGTGATCCGCCTGCCTTGGCCTTCCCAAGTGCTAGAATTACAGACATGAGCCACCGTGCCTGGCCCCTCTCCTAGTTTTGTAAAAGCTTGTGGTGTTAACTGTGGAGCAAGTGCCGTGTTTTGCTGATGTACATCAGTGTCAGTTAACGTCTTTCATATTGTTAGTGTGGAAACTTGGTGTTTGAAACTGGTATAAACCAAAGCCCCATGCTAATTAATTGATATTTTGAATGTAAAAGCTGTTTCTTGTTTTTACATTGGCACTTTCCACCTTGATTGTTGAGATACTTTATTAGATAAACCATCCATGCTTTGTCCATCGTGGGTGGCCATTGTGACTTCTTGGGTTTGTTGTTGTTGTTGTTGTTTGATCCTGTTTAGAAAGTGAGGGGAGGATGATTATGTTCCTTCATTGTTTCTGTGTCTTAGTACTCTTTACACCTGCATTACGTTATGACCTACCTTTGCTATCTGCCAGTTTTGGGGTCAGCTTAAGTGAGAATTCATATTCTGCTTCGCTGGAATGAGAAGGCTCTCCTCACACATTTTCATGCTTCTCAAGTTGGTGTATATATAAGCGAACTTGATTATGTACAGTGTATGTGTGTAGGAAGTCACAGATAACATTTGAGCCAGCTATGGAAGTTGACAGTTTTGATTGCAGGGCACATGTTTTTCTTCTAATCAATGAAAAATGCAAAATTCATATCACTGTTTTAGTCCTGGGTCCTCTCATCTCTGTGTATTAATTCAGTCCACTGCTTTTAGGGTTCCCTAAGATTCACTCACAAACTTTGGCATTTTGATCCTTACCTTGCTTCCAAGACAACTGCTAGAGAAATCCTGGAACCCCTCAAGAATTTCAGCAGTGTTCTAGAAACAAGATGTAGAAAAGAAGAGGAAAGCATGGACAACGTTGGATAGAGTTTACAAAGAGAAGGCTGCTCTGAATATATGCCCTAGTTTTAGATTTAAGTTAAAGATGTAATTTAAAAGCATACACATAATCTAAAAGAGTCATGCATTATTTGACCAGCTGTTAGAATTAAAAATAAATCTACATATCCTAATACCCTATTCAGTAAGGGTATGGATTTGTAATTGAGTCACTTAGCTGTGGGTTGTGTTTATGTGTCACCTCTCTTGTGACTGTGGGAACTTGAATGAGGATGTGTTGTAAAGTGTAAAGGCCCCCTCGCTGGCCTTTATGTGTTATAATATTGATGGCTTGCCCATTTCATTTTCCAAGTGCCTTATAAACTATCCTTGATTCTCTCAGGATTGTCCTTGTTTCACAAGTAGGGAAATCAAGACACTATCACATATAATGATGAAGTGAGCCACCGAATATGTCTGGGCTGGTTACCAGGCCTATGCTTGGAACACAGGCCTTTATCATGCTCCTGTAAGCTGTTTGGCTAATGGGGGCTCACATAAATGCCTTATCATTTCATAGTAAGGTTTTATGCTTCCGTGTGAGTTTACACCCAAGAATCCCAATCGGCCCTACATTTAAAGAAGCTGACCACAGCCCCAGCAGGGAGAGTATGGGTGTAATTGTGCAGGTGGCAGTTAATCGAAGTAGCATATTTCTACCTTGAAGTTAACTGTATAAGAATCTAAAAAGAAACTTTGTTTATGGTCCCTTTTCTTTTCCCAGTTTTTTAGTTTAAGGCAGTCTTGTTCATTCTCCTGAGCAGTTGTTTTTGTCTTTGATAAGTGCTGGCTTTTACCCTTTCTTTTTCTGAAGCCTTCATGCTCCATTTAAGAGCTTGTGGAAACCTGTGGTTCGTTGACAATCTGTAAAGCTCTGCTCTTCTGGTAGAAGTTGCTGACTTCAGAACCTTTTGAGTGGTCTCTTTTGAAGAAAATCCTGTGTAGTGGAAATATGGTGGAATGTATTAAAATTTTAAATTGGAATTATAAATTTAGGTTGACAGAATCCTTGCTCTTGTGAGCTGAGTCTGGAGTATCCAGATGCAAAAAGTGCTCAGAATCCTGCTTCAAAATTAGTTACATTTAAAAACAGCAACAAGAGGCCAGTCTCAGTGGCTCCCACCTGTAATCCCAGCATTTTCTTTGGGAGGCCAAAGTGGGCAGGTCAGGAGTTCGAGACCAGCCTGGCCAACGTGGTGAAACCCCATCTCTACTAAAAATACAAAAATTATCCTGGTGTGGTGGCGCACAGCTGTAGTCCCAGCTACTTTGGAGCTGAGGCAGGAGAATCACTTCAACCTGGGAGGCAGAGGTGGCAGTGAGCTGTGCCACTGCACTCCAGCCTGGGCGACAGAGTGAGAGTTTGTCTCAAAAAAAAAAAAAATTAAACCAGCAACAAGAAAAACGCAAATAAAAACTGGGAAAAAGTATAGAAAATTGAGCCATCAAGTGGCAAAACCTGGTACAAGAATGCTTTTGAAAAGAAACCTTTGGTGAATCCTTGATCCTGGGAGATGGCTTAAAAACCGAGAACATGGTTTAAATAAATTACTCTGCTACTCAAGAATAGTGAAAGAAATATATTTCCTATTGTGGGAAATTATTTCTGAGTAGTTTTGATAAAGCATGAAGAATTTTACATCATTTAGATACAAACACTTGGCATGCTTCTGAAATAATTTATAAATGGACATATCTGCTTGTCCTTTTGTGGTGTTATGATACATACTGGTTTTCGTCCATCACGGTTCCTGGCTCATAACACCCATAACCCCTACTACCACGTTTTGTTAGAATATTGGGTGTGTTAGGCCTCAGAAAATAATCTCTCTGACCTTCTCTTGCTCTCCTTTCACCTGCCCCAAGGCAAGACTCTAATCTTTACCCAGCTTTCTGATTATGGGACTTGAGACCCTCCCTAGAGAGGGCCCCACCCTATACCTGGGGGAAGGGAGGTAGGAAAGGATGCCAACAGGATGAAGCTTTGATAAAAACCCAGGAGGACTGGGTTCAGAGAGCTTTTGGGTAGCTGAAAACATGGAGGTTCCTGGAGGGTGATGCACCCAGGAAGAGCGTGGAACCTTCGAGCCCCTATGCATTTCTTTATCTGTATTTTTTGTAATAAACTGGCAAGCGTAAGTGTTTCCCTGAGTTTTGTGAGATGTTCCAGCAAATTAATAGAACTTGAGACGGTCTTGGGAACCCCAGCTTAAAGCATCAGAAGTTCTGGAGGCCCAGACTTACAGTTGCTGTTTGAAGAAGGGGAGAGCAGTCTTGGGGAGTGAGCCCCCCAACTTGTGGAATATGATACTATAACCAAGTTAGAGGACACCCAGCTGGTGTCTGCTGCTTGGGAAAAAATACCCACATGTTTGGTCACAGAAGATGACATCACAACTTCTGCGTGGTGTGATGGCAGAGGAAAAACACAATTTTTGAGAGTCCTCCCCTAAAACATCCCTTAAGGGCTACTTGTGAGTTATTTCTCTTTTTACATTGCTCTTAGGCCAGGTTGTCCACTTACAGCGACAGCAAGTGGCTGTATGCCTGTGGAGTTCTTATGTAGGCAGCGGAGTGCTAGGTTCACTCTTCATGCTGCGCCCCTGCCTTGCTGCAATACCTATTTAAAGTGAAGTAAACTGGGAAGTGCTCCTCACCTCACACTCTTCCTTATCTAGATTGGTATATTATAAAGTATCCTCAGTCTGTTTTTCTTGTTTAAGCACTGAGGCATCTTCCCCTACTTCCAAAATACAATTTTAGGTGAACTCTTAAATTGATGAAGGCTCAGGGGGCCAGACCCCTCGCTTCCTAGCTTTCACCTTGTCCCTCAGGTATCATCTTCCCTCTATTTGTATACATATCTTAAAGTCTTACAGGAGTTCAGCCTGAAAACAACTGGTTCTACTGGTGTACTGGAAATTTCGGCGATCACTGCTAGAATTCTTGCCTGAAATCTGAATACTCAAAGTATCAGGATAAGTAGCAACACAGTCACGGTTTTCCAGTTGTGGGCACAAGTCTTCTAGTCTGAAAATCTTCCTAAAAGACCAGTGACTCCATATATTTTTTAAAACATAAGATACGCAAAATCTAGATGACAGCTTTATGTTTCTATATAACTGTAAGTCACTTAGGTTTATTTAAGATAGTTGCAGATGTTCTGTTGCATAAATATTTTAAGTGTCACTGAGCTTGTAAAGTTAAGAATGTGCTAACCTGAGTATGCATGGCTCACACAGATGTAAAATATTGTATAAAAACACTGCTGTGCATGTAGCAGTGTACAGGAACAGATGTTGTTATGGCAACCACATCTGATTCTCAGGCGTAATAGTTTGAGCTTTTTGGAGAGGTTGTGCCCTAGCGTGAACTCAGAATTTTTGCAAAGTGATTATTTTAGTATCTCATCTGGCTTAAGGTAATAATGGTAACTGTCTTAAGCATTACTTTGCATCCTGCCATTTAATTCTTCTGACATTAAAACGATGAGATAGTGTCCTTCTGGTTACACTGTAAGAAAATAGACCTCTAGAGGTTAAATAACGTGTAGGCTCACAAAGCTAATCAGTGGCAGAGCAAGGATTTCGAAATGGATCTGTCCAGCTATAGGGTGGACCACTGCATCTTATCTTTATTTTCTAGCAAAGAAAAACTTTACCGTGCTAAGTCGTCGTACCTCTTGGTAAGGAAGTTTGAAGTTACAAAGTACAAATTTCTTACATATGGCTGATACGTAAATTTTTGTCCATGAAAACAGTATTATTAGCACAAATTTTTACTTAGGCTATAATCTTCACCTGTGAACCTTTTCTTTTCCCCTCCTTTTACAATCACCGCAGTATCTTCTTATCTCCTGAGGCAGTGATGGTTTCCCAGACCTCTCAGATTGAGAATATGTGACATGAGTGTAAACTCCTTCAGGTGATTCTGCGGGTGGGTAGGTGTGGTATCTTCTGCTTAGATGACTTCCTCCAGGCCTTTCTTTTCTTTTCTTTTCTTTTTTTTTTTTTGAGCCAGAGTCTGTCTCTCTTGCCCAGGCTAGAGTGCAATGGAGCGATCTTGGCTTACTGCAGCCTCCACCTCCTCCTGGGTTCCAGTGATTTGCTGCCTCAGCCTCCTGAGTAGCTGGAGTTACAGGTGCTGGCCATTATGCCTGGCTAATTTTTTGTATTTTTAGTAGAGCCAGGTTTCACCATGTTGGCCAGGCTGCTCTCAAACTCCTGACCTCAAGTGATCACTGCCTTGGCCTAGATTACAGGTGTGATTACAGGTGTGAGCCACTGCGCCTGGCCCTCTGGACCTTTCCTAATGGGACCTGCTGAACACAACCCTCTTAAAGTGGCGTTAGAATCATATCCCTTCTCTACTTCAACACCTGCTGCATCTCCTCAGTGCCTACCAGCCATGGCAGCAGACTCCAGCTTCACATTCAAGGTTCCCCATCCTATCACCGTGTCTTTCCAGTCATTCATTCCGTCTTACTCAGACACTTGACATAGCAGCTATTCTGACTCAGTGGAGTTGAGCAAGGACTTTCTGGAACGCCTTGCTTTCTGGCCTCTGGAACTGCACCAGAAGTTTTTTGCAGTAAATGCAAATTTTCCACCTAAGTTAGTGGCCCCAACTCAGTAGTTGTTGCCACCCTCCTTGCTGAAAATGAACTAAATCTCTTATGAAGCCTCCTAGGATTTAGTTTGTGACACATCTGATACATTGCCTCTTTTACTGCAAATACTTATTTGATGTCATATCTGTAAGTCTTTTCTAGGCACGGATTCATTCATTCAGTCTGCATTTATTGAGTGCCTACTTTGTTCTCGCCTCTGACATAGATGTTAGAGAGAGAGCAGGGGAAAAAAACAAGCAAATTCCCAGAGTCTCCCTTTGTAACCCAGCCTAGAGCACCATCGTTGCTCACTGCAACTCAGGTCAGCCTCCCAAGTAGCTGGCACACACCACCACACCTGGCTTTTTCTTTTTCTTTTTCTTTTTCTTTTTTTTTAAGTAAGAGGTTTCACTATATTTACCCAAGCTGGTCTTGAACTCCTGGGCTCAAGGATCCTCCCACCTCAGCCTTCCAAAGTGCTGGGATTACAGCTGTGAGCCTGTGAGCCACACCTGTGAGATGGCACCCTGATCCTGGTGCATATTTTAGGGTTCTGTTTTGTCCATGAGTTGAGGTCAGGAAAACGAATGTGCTAAAAGATAATACGTAATGATTATAATTTATAGACATAAATGCTATCCGTATCTGTTACTATTTTAGGTTATATTTTACTAAATCTGAGATCACCTGTGATGAGCTTTTAAAATAAAACTTAGAAGTCACAGTGTGATTATAATATTTGTATAATTGGTAGGTAATGTGATGAACCAGGCTGTTCATTTACCATTAGATTGTTGGTTTGCTATTAATGAACTACACCAGCATGAAAGAAATTTCCTTAAAGCGCTAAAATGAAATTTTTCGTCATTCTGTTACCTTCAGAAGCTTCCCGTGTTATTTTTCCCAGGACCGCTCCTCTGGCTCTTCTGCTTTTGTAGTGGAGACTGAAGGTGATTGGAAAATGTAACAGACGGAAGTTCTCTGAAGATTTTTTCTCTACTGCCACATGCTCAAGTTTGCAAAACAAAGTAGTTGAATGTCTCACCGAAGAAACCCCAGCTGTATGAAATCTATTAGTTAAGGCGGAGTGAATCAGGGCCTTCATTGCCAAAAGTAATATATACTGTTCCTGGCCTCTTGGAGTGGAGCAGATTTGCCAAGAACGTGAACTCCTTACCAGTTTTTTTCCTTAAGTACCTAGGTTCCATTAATGTATTACCACTCATATTAAATGATTATAGTGTCCAAAATGGTCTGGAAATTCGTAGAGACCTTCAAAATGTTGTGTTACATCCACGGTTTGTTCTGGAGGATCTGTCCTGTTCTAGGGAATATTAATGAATGCCTAATATTCACATTTTGGTAAACAGACCCATCAGTGATAAATGCCCCTGATTTGAACCAAGACTCCCTGCTGTTAAAATTATAAGCCCACTTTGTCTGCCTCCCTAATCAGCACTGCTGCCTTACATTTTCCAGTAGCCACTTTTTAAATAATGAATTTATTTTTAATAGTTGTAAAGTATAAACTTCATTTTAGCCATTTTTAAGTGTGCAGTCTATGGCATTAAGTACATTCACCTTGTGCAACTGTCACCACTGTCTATCTCGAGACTTTTTTTAATCTTGCAGAACTGAAACTCTGTACCTGTTAAACAATAACTTCCCATTTCTCCCACTACCTAGCCCTGGCAACCACCATTTTACTTTCTGTCCCTATGAATTTGCTTATTCTACAACCTCATGAGTGGAATCATACAATAGTTGGCCTTTTGTGGTTTTATTCACTTAGTATAATGTTTTCAAGGTTCATCCGTGTTGGAACATGTGTCGGTACTTCATTCTTTTTCATGGCTGAATCATATCCCATTATGTGGATATAACCACATTTCATTTATCCATCAGTTGATTTGAGTTGTTCCTGTTTTGGGGGTGTTATTAATAATGCTGCTGAGAACATTGATATACAAGTTTCTTTGTGGTCATATGTTGTAGTTTCTCAATTACTTACGTAACAATATTTGATACGGGAAGCTAGAGGTAGTTGAGAACAGACCAGCCTCCTACCGACTCCCTTCCTTCCAAAAAAAAAGGAAGCCTCCAGTTTCCCAAGGGACTTTCAGAATAACATGCTTAGAGTATTAACAATGGGAAGATAATAAAGGGGAGACATCAGATACACCTGTTTTTTGAAAAATTGGCCTGTTTTTTAAGGGTACCAAGGTTGTGGTTTCCATTTTACAAGCTATTATGATTTGGATAGAAAGAGATTCTTCAGATGTGACTAGTGACTCTTGGCATCCATGGTGATGGTAAAAGAGTGATTTAAGACCAGTGTCCTTAGAGCTGAATTCTTCTCTGGAGGTGACAGGATCATCTGACTGACCCGAGATTTGTACAGATTCTTAATCTCTGTATTACCGCTTCAGCTGGTTTGGCTGAGCTTTTTAATTTTTTAAGGCCATTTCAACCTTGGGTATTGAAGTTCTGGCACTTTCAGATGTGTGTAGGGAACATGCTGCTGTTTGTTTTTAGTGAATGTCAGAGGTGGAGTTTGGTCAGCATGGGTAATGAGAGGAGTGCTGCATCTTAGGTCTGGAGGGTGGCCTTGAGACCCAGCTCGCTCCTGGGCAAGCAGTTGCTTCACCTCAGCTGCTAATTTGTAAGATGAGAAGAGTTTAGATTAGGCAACCCCTCGGTTCTTTCAGTGATTCAGAGTGCTGCTTTTTCGTAAGAGATTTCAGTTGATGGTGTGATTTGGAAAATGAATCTGTCTTTTGACTTTCCTAAGGCCTGTACTGGACATTTATTTTTTTTTTTTGCTTTTTGGTTTTTTGTTTTTCCCCCTCATTTCAGAAACAGAATGCTTGTGTTCCTGCAGTTGAGGAGACACTGAAGACTGGTGATTGTTACTTAGATTCAGTCCAAAATACCTCTTTCTTCACCAGCTGAACGAGCTAATTCTGAAAAGCCACTGCTTGCTTTTTTTTTTTTTTTTTTTTTTTTTTTATAGACAGAGTTTTGCTGTCATTGTCCAGGCTGGAGTGCAGTGGCGGCGATCTCAGCTCACTGCATCCTCTGCCTACCGGGTGCAAGTGATTCTCCTGCCTCAGCCTCCCAAGTAGCTGGGATTACAAGCATGGACCACCATACCTGGCTAATTTTGTATTTTTAGTAGAGATGTGATTTCTCCACATTGGTTTGGCTGGTCTTGAATGCCTGACCTCAAGTGATCCTCCTGCCTTGGCCTCCCAAAGTGCTGGGATTACAGACGTGAGCCACTGTGCCCAGCTTGGCACTGCATATTTTTAAAAATATAATTTATGTCAGATGTATGAAGTGGTTGCCATTTACACAAATGCACTTTTCAGGAGCATTATTTGAAAAAATAATGTCTAGAATTAGAGTAGTGTTGTCTAACTTGACCATCTCCTGAATATGTCACATCCGAATAACAGTTTATCCAGGGAACCAGGGAGACTGACAAGCTGGAGCTTATCCTTTGGAGAGCGGCCTATGAGATCACAGAAGGAATGGTGAGAAGAACTGATCCTGGTTAATTGGGAGAATGGAGTGTCTTAAAGTTTTGAAAGTCTGTCATGTGATTGGGAATTTATAGCCAAACCGAGAGCTATGGGCATGTTACACAGCATTGTGAAGTGTAAACCTGTGAACAGAAGCTGTCCAGTGTGGATTTTGTGCCCCTACCCCTCTTACTTAAGGTGATCAGACAGTCTTTTAGAGCAGAGTTTTTTTGTAGAAAGGATTCACACACGTTGATGGAAAGTGACAAAACATGACATTGACTAAACATTTTTGTACACGATGCTGTATTTAAATAAGTATTATCTTTTGCCTTGCATAAATGTATGCTCCCAAGTAAAGAAATTGTTATAAAAACGTAATTATAAAGAATTTAATAATTGTTACAGTTAAAAACTTGAAAATCAATGCTTATTTGTGGAGGCAGTATCAAACTGGGAGAATATAAAAGTCCAGTGAAGTTAGTAAGAATAGAAGAATACAGAAATTGGTTACATTTCCAGCCTGCTGCTTATCTTTATTTAAGAGTGTTCTAATATGATCATCCTAAGCAGTATAATTGATGTTCATTATTCAGATTGAGCTTTGCGTATATGTGTGTGTCATCATTTGCAAAGTAGTTTTCTTTCTAATCTTCCTTGTTCTCTAACTCGCTCATCCCCCTTTTAGCCTCAGTACTACTGCACATTTTCCCATAAGCTTAAGGAAATAGGAGGCTAAACTTTATTTTCATACCCCTCTCTTGCTGCAGTTTTATCTGCTAGCCCAGAAGAACATTCTGTCCCCAGAGAGTCAGAATTAACGTGTTCTGTAGATTTGAGATTGAGGAAGAGAGGAAAAGGAAGAGGCATTAGAGTTTCCAACATCTGGAAGCTCTTTTGCCCAAGCTTATAGGAGAATGGAAATCAGCTACCTCTCTGTTCAGGGCTGTGTATTTTAGAAAAAGATTGAGTGGGGTGATTGCTTCCAGACTGGCTGCGGGCTCTCAATCTTAAAGCAAAGCTGTATGAGATTAATTTTTAAAAATGCAAATATATCAACCTTTTTGCAACTGGTTTTATTTAAATATAGGACTAGTGGCACGTGTAAAGCAAATAAAGTGTGTTCACCACCTTGGATGTAAATCCTAAAGTAGTAGCAATAAGGGCTTATTGGTTATAAGAAGAAATAGGATTTTACTGTGACCACAGTTTTTGACTCTGAGTAAAATAGGTATTAAATATGTTGCTGAGGGAAAGGTAGGAAGGAAAGAAAATGTGTAAATATGAGAATGATGTTTTTTTTTCAACGTTTTTTAATTTCTGAAATACAAATCAGAATACGTTTTGTTAATATCATTTTAACAAGCTTGACTTTTTTTCAGTATAAGGTGACTCAATATAGGTACTGTAAAACTCCCCGCCCACCTTTTGTTTTTGTTTATTTGTTTTCTTAAAAAACCATACATTTTATCTTGGGAAGTAGCTCATCAAAAAACAAAAAAAATACACATGTACACAGGCCTATTGTTTTTCATTATTTTAGGGCACACCCTCCAACTTAAAATTTGGTCCACTAAAATATGTAAATATTCCTCCTGTCACAAAAATAAAATCTCATGCTTGGGAAAAAATATATATATATATTTGGCGTAGGCCTCAGTGAGCTTGAAAAACAAGTTAGGATGTTTTAACTATGGAGGAACATTACGGGTCCACCTAGAACCATCTAGCAGAACGACTAGCCTGTTGCTATTGAAGCCATTCTATTTCAGAGACAGGAGGGTGTACAGGAGGGTGCCGAAGATTCACAACAGCCACAGAATTACTTACTTAGAATTAACCGAAATATCAGTACAAGTACATATGACAACAGTAGAACAATGGTAACAGTTATTCAGTGCCTGGAAAGCAAGCTGTAAGTTTAGAACAAGAACCTCGGCAGGAACAATAGTCAACATGTTTATCAGACTTTGAAGGTGAGAAAACATTCGTAGGTGATGTCTTGTGCACAAATACGTTAGTTTCCAGGACACTGGTGATGACACTGCAACATATGAAGTAGGAATAAAGCCAAGCTGTTTAACCTTCTACCATTCTCTTACTAATCCCAGGCCACCTTTGGCCAGTTGCTGGGTTTCTTTTCTTCTTTATTCTCAATGTAAATATTTGCTCCTTGGGACATCAGCAGTTTTGCTTCTTCCACTGTTTCCTTATCATAAGCTAAGTGTGGAGGGGTGTTACCCTCAGTGTCTTGGATGCTTGTGGATGCTTTGTAGTACAGAAAGATATGAATCATCTTCAATTTCCCTTTGGCTGGGGCCTGGTACACTGCTGTAGCCTCATAATGATCCTTACCATCTGGGTTAGCCCCACATTCTAATAACATGACAGCACTCATGCCTGTTTTTGGAAGCTGCAGAATGTAGGGGAGTAGAGCCATTTTGATTGACAGCATTCACTTGAGTACCTTTTCCCAGAAGGGCTTTTACAATCTCATCCTGGCCAGCAGAAGCAGCAATCTGAAGAGGAGATCAATCTGCATAGTCTTTATCATTTACTGGCACTCTAAGTTGAAACAAAAATTCAACAATTTCTGTATGTCCGGCTGAGCATGCCCAGTGCAGTGCACTTCTGCTGTCCTGGCCAGTTCTCATAGCTAGGGTTTATTGGCCAGAATTCTCTACTTCACCTCTTCCAGCTTCCCGCTGTAGACCAGGTTGCAGACCCTTAGGTTAGACGCATACCTCTTCATTTTGCTTTCCCAGGATTGATGTTTTCTTTCTGATTAGTTTTTATCTTAACAGGTACTAAATGTTTCCGCAGAGTCATAACAAAATCTGTTTTCTAAAAATAAATACTGTTACAGGTAGCAGTGACGTTAACTGATGCTTTGATTCTCTTCATGAGAATCAAACACTTGTCCCTCTTAGAAAATTGCCAGCATAACTTAACTTTCTTTAGTAGATCATTGGTTTAAAGAAACTTCAAAAATCTTACTCTTAAACCTCAGTGGGGGTTATAAGATCTGTACAAAAATTCTTGTGTCAGCATCAACTGGAGTAATTTAAGTATCAAGGGTCTGAAATTCTTACATATTGACTTGGGTTGATGTTATCAAAAAATGAAATTGTTTATGTCATAGTAGCATGATTGTCTTCCTAATTTTTATTAACTTAGAAAATATGGCTACCCTTTTTTCTTTTTTTTGAGACAGAGTCTCACTCTGTTGCCCAGGCTGGAGTGCAGTGGCATGATCTCAGCTCCCAGGCTGAAACGATTCTCAGGCCTCAGTCTCCCAAGTAGCTGGTATTACAGGTATGTGCCACCATGCCCAGCTAGTTTATTTGTATTTTTAGTAGATACAGGATTTTGCCTTGTTGGCCAGGCTGGTCTTGAACTCCTGGCCTAAGTGATCACCTGCCTTAGCCTCCCAAAGCGGTGGGATTACAGACTTGAGCCACCGTGCACCTGTCCTGACAGCTGCCATTTTTCTTCACTAATAATAACCATTCCTAGCCATTGATTCCACACTTTCTCTTCTTCCACCCCTAGGTAAAAGATAATCCCAGAGAGACTGTATTTTTCTTTACAACTTTAGTGTAGAAATGTTTAAAAATAAAAATCACATTGTAAACTTTATTTTCTGATTCCTTAGGTTTACTGTGGATTCTCTATAACTTCATACTCTGATCAAACTAACGTTATTTGGTGAAGATTATCGGCAAACTGTCGGAATTCTGCTATAGCCATCAAACTTCATGCTTTTGTTTGATTGCCCACTATGCCCAGAGTCTACATTTCAGTAACCTGCCACTTTTGCATAAATTTGCATCATGGGCTTAGTTTAGATTAGTGACTATTTCATGGAGGTACTTGGGTACAGAGAACTTTGTTTCAACCTGAGCACCTCTAGTTTTTATCTTTTTTGTATTTCACCTAATATTCCTTTGGAAACAAGGGTTTCACTGCTTTTAAAAAATTAAAAGTTTGAGGCTGGGCACAGTGGCTCATGCCTGTAATCCCAGCACTTTGGGAGGCCGAGGCAGGCAGATCACTTGAGTTTAGGAATTCGAGACCAGCCTGGCCAATATGCTGAAACCCCATCTCTACTAAAAATACAAAAAATTAGCCGGGCATGGTGGCGTGCATCTGTAATCCCAGCTACTCGAGAGGCTGAGGCAGGAGAATCGCTGGAACCTGGGAGGCAGAGGTTGCAGTGAGCTGAAATCACGCCACTGCACTCCAGCTTGGGCAACAGAGGGAGACTGTGTCTCAAAAAAAAAAAAAATGAATAAGGTTTGACGAAAATCGTTTGTTGAGACTAAGTGCAGCTTATGTTTAGGTGTCAACAAGAAAGAAGTAACAATCCTTGTGTAGCTCTTACTGTAATATTAGAGATGCTTTTAGAATGGAAATTAAAGTTTTGCATTCCTAGTATAACTGATATATTAGTTATCACTCTGGGATATGTTCAGGTTTTGGTTCTCCAGCATTATAAAGTAACACACCTGCAGTTGAAGGAAAGAAGAACACACAATAACATACTAGATCCTCACTTGGAGTTGTTTAAAATGTACTCTGGACAAGTTGGATTTAGAGGCTAGTTTTTCCTTCTGCTTATCTGTGCCAGTTCATAGTTGTTATGGCTGGTTTATCTTTTGGTTATCTAAAACAGGTTTATCTTTCTGTTTTGTCTTTGTTTTGTTTTACTTTCAGATGATACTGGTAAATGCTTTTCTGCTTTTTTTTGCCCCTAAAAATACAGACTCTGTGGTACCATCCTTGATGTGGCAGCTCTGCAGAAGAACTGCCATACACAAGCTCCACCGATAGTTGGTGTGTCAGATCCTCAGACCTTACCTTGAGCTGCTAAACTAGGACTGTCATCTGCTGGGGGATTATCCATCTGCCCGACCCGGAAGAAGCAGAGTACACCTTCTGATTAGATCCAGGGCTTTTGGCAGAGCAGTTGTTTCATAAATGATTGTAATTGTTGTTGGTTACCTCTGCTTAAAGTTCACAGTTATCAATGTTGTATCATTGTCCTTCCCCTGTACAGTGAGCTTACAGATATTTTTTCCTCATAAGCCAGGTTCTCTGTACCTCTTAGTATATGGAGTGTTTTTACTTTTGATAGCTGGAAGAGAGGATCAGATTTTTTCTTAATTAAAATTTTATTCGTATTAATTTAAGGGATGCAAGTACAGTTTTGTTACATGGATATATTATGCAGTGGTGAAATCTGGGCTTTTAGGGCCAGGCACAGTGGCTCATGCCTGTCATCCCAGCACTTTGGGAGGCTGAGGTGGGTGGATCAACTGAGGTCAGGAGTTGGAGACCACCCTAGCTGATAGAGTGCAACTCCATCTGTACTTAAAATACAAAAATTACCTCGGCTTGGTGGCGCACAGCTGTAATCCCAGTTACTCCGGAGGCTGAGGCAGAATTGCTTGAACCTGGGAGGTAAGGTTGCAGTAAGCCAAGATTGGGCCATTGTACTCCAGCCTGGGTAACAAGAATGAAACTCTGTCTCAAAAAAAAAAGTAAAGAAAAGAAAACTGGGCTTTTAGTGTATACATCACCCAAATAATGTACAAGGACACCTTTTTCAGTCAATGGTGCTAGGAAAATTGGATTGCCATAATGCAGAAGAATGAAATTAGACCCCTGTCTCTCACTGTATACAGAAATCAACTCAAGATAGAAAAAAGAATTAAAGCAAGAACTGAAACTAAAAATACTAGAAGAAAATCTATGGAAAACTCTTATGAATGTTGATCTAGGCAAAGAATTTATGGCTATGACTTCAAAAGCACAAGCAACAAAACCAAAAATAGATGGGACCTAAACTGAAAAGTCTCTGCGCAGATGTATATATCATGTGTATGGTTTTCATTTCTCTGTAGCCTAGGGCCTGGATGAATCTCGGATTTTCATTCCAGCTGTCTGACTCTTGCTTTGTAAGAAAGCACATGAATAGGATTTGGGCTTGGATTAGTAAAACTTGAATGTCTGGGCCCTAATCAGTAGATGTGGATATAATTTGCAAAAACTAATAGGAATGAGTATGGCTAGTTCACTTAACAGTGTTATTCTCCAAAATTGAGTGTTGGCGGGGCACAGTGGCCCATACTTGTAATCCCAGCACTTTATGGGGCCAAGGTGGGAAGATCACTTGAGCTCAAGAATTCGAGATCAGCCTGGGCAACATAGGGAGAACCACTTCTCCATTAAATTTAAAAAAAACAAAATCAAGAAATTAGCTGAATGTGGTGGTGCCCACCTCTAGTCTCATCTGCTTGTGAAGCTGAGGCAGAAGATTACTTCAACCCAGAGAACTGAGGCTGCAGTGAGCTGTGATCATACCACTGCACTCCAGCGTGGGTACCACAGAGTGAGACCCTTTCTCAACAAAAAAATAATAATTGAATGTTTACATGGCGTTCATCAGAAAGGTTAGTTACACTCTATTTATTTAGAGACAGGGCCTTACTCTATCACCCAGGCTGGAGTGCAGTAGCACGATCATTCTTCATTGCAGCCTTGAACTCCTGGGCTCAGGTGATCCTCCCACCTTAGCCCCCGTGGAGCTAGGACTACAGGTCCACACCCATGCTTTTTTGTATAAACATAAGTCTTACTCTATTGCTCACTCTGGTCTTGAACTCCTGGCCTTGAGTGATTCCCCCACTCGGCCTCCTAACATGCTGGGATTGTGGGTATGAGCCATTGCACCCATACCTCGTTACTTTCAGTCATAAATAAAACACTTGCAAATCTTAATTCTATTATTAATAGATAATTGAGCCTTCTCTTAATTCTTTTAGTATTTAGGGTGTTTAACTCTCCATATAATGTTTTTGTTTTTTTACTTAATGAAATTGGGGGCCAAAGCATTTTTTAGAATAACTTTTATCTTACAAATTCCTACTAGACCCAATTCACAGTTGTAATTATTTTGCGTAGATACGCTATCTTCCTCTTAATTGTCCACTTTCTGTTCTGTGTCCCACTGCCCAGTGGGTCTGTCAGAATTTTTGGTTATGAGTGATACGAAGTTAGCTTAGGCAGAAACGATAATGTGTTTTGTTTGTATATTGGAAAAGGCTGGCATAGGGAAGTGCTATTCTTCAGGCACAGTTGGGTTGAGGACCCTAAACAGTATCAGTAGGAGTTGTTCCCTTCCTCTGCTTCCTTCATGTGATGGCAGGTCCCAGCTCTCCTTTTCAGCATTACTGTCAGCCCTGTTTGGGGGACATGTCCAATTCTACTGGTCATCATATACAGAGATGAAATATTCTTACTAGTCAGCCGAAGTCAGGTATACTCTCCTCTGCTGATGGAGAGACTTCCTGTCTTTTCATCAGTTGTGGCTGAGGCAGTTCCAAGAGGAGGCTGGGCAGCCAAAAGCAAGTGTCTGAACACTGACTGAGGGCTGGCTATGTGTACTCCAGGCTGGAAGAAATGGACTGTTGAAGGGGAAGAACTGTGTCTTACTCATCTCTCTTTTCCTAGCACAGTTGAGTGGCTAAGTGCAGGTTCTCTGAAAGTGATTGTCTTTAACAGTTGAACAAAATAACAGTTTGTTAAATCGGATATTTTTCCTCCACTCCCTGCCCCCCCGCCACCCAATATTTTTCCTTTTTTATGTCATGAGCTGAAAGGTTTGGCTGAAGGGAGCCAGCTCTCTTTGATACTGGAATCATGATGTTCATCTGAAAATTTTTTTTAATGAACATCCTGATAACCAAGGAGGCAAAAGAGAGAGGATTAGCTCCTACGGGACGAATCTGGGGAGACAGTACGCCCATTTCTCTGCATGTCAGAGCCTATCTCTTGGACCATTTTTGGCGTTAGTGTTTAAGGTGTCTTTCTCCCTAACTTTAATGATTATCCGTATTTTAATTTTTAGATCTCTTTGCATTCAAAAGTGAGGAAAGGCCCCTTAATCTCAGGCAGAGACACTTTTTTATTTATTCTGTTCCCACTCCTCAGTTACTTAAGTATGGATCCCTTGTCCAGATTGCTAAAGGAGAACCAAGTAGATAACATTAATGAACCCTGGAGCCGGCTATTGATTTGAACTTATGTTTCTTAACAGCAAGTGGTAGATTCAGAGAAACATAGGGCCCTTCTGTTCTTTCTCGTATTACCTGTAATGATTGACTGGTAGAGTTGAAACTTTTTTCCAAAGAATTGTTTGGCTTGTTATAGTGCAAAAAGCTCACAAGAAAGGGTAACCGTAGCCCCTTCTGGGAAGGGGAGCTGTGTGGCTGGAGGGATAGGAGTGAGAAGGAAGCATTCTTTGCTTATATTTCTGAATTGTGTGCTTGTTTTATCTACTGAGAAAAGTATTTAAAGCAGAAAAAAAAAAAATCTTTGCAAATGATTTTGAAGATGCCAGTGCACATCACTGTGTTATTTGAGCTCCAAATGGAAAAAATGTTAGAGAAATGACCTCCGTGAACAAATGCATGGAGGACGTACTTTGATCTGGGGCATTATGGGAGAAAGGGGCGTTATGGAATTCCCAAGATTATTAGGGATGTTAGAGATATGCATATGAAGAGGGTTACAATCTTTACTTCGAAAGATTGTAGAATGTTCTGAGTTAAAATTAACATAGATTCCTGGCCAGGCTTGGTGCCGCACACCTGTAACTCCAGCACTTTGGGAGGCCTAGGCGAGCACTTCACTTGCTCAGGAGTTCAGGACCAGCTTGGGCAGCGTGGCAAAACCCCATCTCTACAAAAAAATACCAAAAAGTTAGCCAGGCTGGTAGTGTGGACCTATGGTCCCAGCTGCTTGGTAGGGCTGAGGTAGGAAGACCAATTCTGCCCAGGAGGTGGAGGCTGCAGTGAGCTCTGATTGTACCACTTACACTCCAGCCTGTATGAAAAGTGGAACCCTGGCCGGGTGCGGTGGCTCATGCCTGTAATACCAGCACTTCGGGAGGCCCAGGCGGGTAGATCACCTGAGGTCAGGAGTTCGAGACCAGCCTAGCTGACATGGTGAAACCCCGTCTCTAGTAAAAATACAAAAATCAGTGGGATGTGGTGGCACACGCCTGTAATCCCAGCTACTTGGGAGGCTGAGGAAAGAGAATTGCTAGAACCTGGGAGGCGGAGGTTGCAGTGAGTCGAGATTGCGCCATTGCACTCCAGCCTGGGCAACAAAGAGTGAAAACTCTGTCCCCCAAAAAAAAAAAAAAAGTGGAACCCTGTTTCAAGAAAAAATACAGATTATTCCTAGTTGCTTAAAGCCTACAGCAAAATAACATTTTTTTGGTATAGCATTTCCCAATAAGCAGTGTCACTGTTTCATTTATAAGCCTTTTAAATTCAACATAGGTAAACCTAACACCAACTCTGTGACTGAAATACTGCTTTCAATAAATTACAAGTTTCTTACAACTAAGTTCCCTTACCGGCATACTCTCTTTTTCAGAAAAAAATACCTACCAGGCAGTGAGATGCTTCATCTTAATGTCTTAAACTGATTTTTAAAGCTATGGGTAGGCACTTCAGGGGAATGGGATTTTCTTTACCCCAGGCTGCAGCTTGATTCTTATGTTTTCTATAGACTTAATGACCTCAGTGGTGGCTGCATTTCCAAAACTTTATGTCTTTGTTTTGCTGAGATTGTTGAGTCACTCATCCAAGGAGGCAGGCAAACCAGTAATGGCTGGCTTTTGGACACATCTCTTGTGAAGTGTGAAGCAAGGTTAACTGAGAACGTTCCCAGATAACTGAATTTTGGCACATAGTCTATGAAATGAATAGAGAAACAAGATGTCTCTTCCCAGTCTTAGGTGTCTGTGGGCATCCATTTTAATACCCATTTTCTTCACAATTAACCTATAACACTTTTCTGTATTTCTGAAATATTTTTCTAGTACGTGCGTCTCTCTAAAAAAGACATGGTTTGTAGTAACTGTTTTAAAGGGAGCAACTGATGAAGAATTTTCTGGTTTTAAGCCACCGCAAAAAGATGGTTTGAAACCATCTTTTTGTGGTGGCTTAAATCATTCAGTGATAAAATTTGGACCAAAAAAATTGATTTGGTCTTAATTTATATCAGAACAGACTTCTAAATCTGCATTTGGCTTCACAATGTGTAAACTGCTAGCATGGCAGAGGGCAGGGGACACTATAGTCATTGCTTCATAGCGAGCAGCAGTTCTGTCTTGAGTATGATAAGGCTGAGAAGGTTTTTTCAAAATACTTTTCTCTTTTGGCCCCAGTTAAACTTTGGTATTTGATAGAGAATATTTTGAGACTTCTAAGTTAGGGTAACATACCGTTTCAAATTTTCTAGGAGTTATAGTTTGATTTTGGTAGATTTCACTCTTTTTATTTTTGATTTTTTTATAGTTGACATTGATTTTGGATTAAAATAATAAATGAGGCAACATATTTTATTATATTTGGATTAGTTGTAGTTTGCAGATGATATTGGTATTACAGAGTAACAGCCTTTTATTAATTAGACCACTGGATTTGCATATATTAATTTTCCATTCTTGGTGCTTTGCCTTTTGTTTTTGCTGTTTTGGGTTTTAGAACTACTTTATATCCTGTAAAATTGTGTTAGATTTGGATTATTAAATTGACAAAATTTTACCATATTATAGGAAGCATTTATGATCACATTAGAAACCATACATATTCTCAACTGCCCAAGTTTTATGGATTTTATTTTCTCATTAAAGACAAACTTTTGTTTTTAAGGAACTTGGGACAGTTGATCTAAATAGCTGATTTAATGTATTAAGTCATTCAAATAATTTTTCAGTTTCCTTACACACATACAGGCTTTTTCATGATTTCAAAGGATCTTCCTTAAAGTCTTAACAGTTGCCATTTGCGAGTGCCTTTGCCCAGGTATGCTGCAGACGGGTGAACTGGGCATGTTTTGGTCGAGGCACATATCTTTACTGTCTTTAATTTGGGCAGTATACAGAAACTGTAAAGTTTTTGTTTTTGTTTTTTAAGAATACCATAGCAGTAGGCAGGACAGTTCCAATTCAACAAAATCCTTTCTACCTTGGCACTCAAAACTGTGTAATGATGATGAAATGGTAAGCACTTTTCTGTTTTCAGAGATTTAACATCAAAAGGAGAAAAGCGCTAACACTTGACTTAAAACTAATTGGTTGCTATTATTTCTCTAATTCTCAACTATAAGTTCATCGCTGAACTGTTTTAAATATAATTAGAATTATACCAGATTAGACTCATAGTGAAAATGTCCTGTTAAAAACTAGGAAGATCAGAGAGTACTTATTTTGCCTGCCTACTTTAAGTATTCAAAATACAGTAGATACGTGCCTGGCTCAGTAGCTCATGCCTATAATGCCAGCACTTTGGGAGGTCAGGGGGAGAGGATGACTTGAGTCCAGGAGTTTATGACCAGCCTGGGCAACATAGTGAGATCTAGACACTACAAAAAATTTTTGAAGATTAGTTGGGCATGGTGGTGCGCTCCTGGAGTCCCATCCTCTTGGGAAGCTGAGGTGAGAGGATCACTTAAGCCCAGAAGGTTGAGGCTATGGTGAACCGTGAGTGTACTGCACTCCAGCCTAGGCAACAGACAGAGCAAGACTATGTCTTAAAAAAAAAAAAAAAAAAAAAAAGATGGATGGATGGATGGATGGATGGAGCGAGCCATATGCACATGGAAGTGTGTGTGTGTGTGTACACACTAGATGAGGATACCTATGCACCTTTTTTGTCAGATGGGTAGGGTTTATGATCCTGTCATCAGTGGAATTAGTAAATATTACAAGTTGTACGTGTTTTGACTTTGACTTAAATTTTTTTTTCCAATAGAAACTATGTTCCAACTTCCTGTCAACAATCTTGGCAGTTTAAGAAAAGCCCGGAAAACTGTGAAAAAAATACTTAGTGACATTGGGTTGGAATACTGTAAAGAACATATAGAAGTAAGTAGCATGTCATTTTTAAATTTTAACATGACTCAGCTTCTGATCCATTACTTTGTGTCAGTGGCCAAGATGGCTAATTCTTAGATGTGATTCTGAATTTCAGCCACAGCAGTAGCTTCACGAAAGCATTCTCAATGGCATAACTCGTGCCCTTCTCCCTAAAATGGGCTTTTTCATTTTTGCATCCTGAAGCAAAAGGCTACCGTTGAGGACTTCAGCGTGTCAGGCAGTTGTACTAGGTGCTGTCAAGTTGTCTATACATTTATTTCTTAAAACAACCATGGAGGCGGGAGGCAGTGTAGGGATTCTTATATCCACTTTACAGATGAACAAATAATAGGCCCAGCCTTGCAGCTAAGAAAGTGGCAAAGCCTGTTCTCATTCTGATGATGCCTGAATGTTCTGGTTGACCTTCTTCTAATTGTTGAGGCATGGTTGTGTGGGTGCTCGTTGTCTCTTTCCTTAGGATTTGAGCATTTGTTTCCCCTTTTGACCCATCATAGACTATTATTTTCCCCCTTGTGTAACAGTTTGGGCTTTATGAACTGTTTTTCAAGCTGTTTTATTCTGTGAGCTTTATCACAGCCCCGTGAGATAGCCATGCAGTAGTCTCCTCCTTTTCCACATCTCACTGTTCTAGGTCTTACGGTTTATTGGTCAAAGTCCCGGATTGAAAAGAAAAGTCGGAAGCTGTTTCCCCTACTAACCTTTAAGTTCTAGCTGGCTAGGGACCATAGCTACCCTGTTTATCCATTTGTCCCCAGCACCTAGCACAGTGTTTTGCACATAGGTGGTCAGTAGATGTTTGAATGGAATTGGAAGTAAAACAAATTCATTCATGCAACAGATTTTCTTATTTTGAGTTCCACTAATGCTTGAAGAGTATATCTTGGAAACTGAAGCTGCTCAAAAGTCGACTTCTCTAGTTATGTTCCAGGTGTGGAAGTAGCCTTTCTCCAAACCCAGAGTTCAGGTAGATCTGCCCAAATGAAACAGTCCATTCACTTTGCACTCTGTGGGATCATCGTCATAGAAATAATTAATGCCAACATCACAATATGTTTTCTGTCATGCATTTGATTTGTTCCTCCTATGATTATTTACGTGTATACTTCGTTTTCCACCTTGAACTGTGAACTTTTCAGGAACAAGTGGGATTTTTACCCTAAGACTTTTAATCTTCCTAGTCTGGAGGGAAGTGGGCCATTAAATTTTTATATTAGTGTATAAATTCAACATCATATGGCTTAATTTTCTTTGAATAGCTTTCTTTCTGCCTTTTTGAAAAGGGTTTGAAATTCTCAGTTTTCTTTCTGATCTGATGTCCTGTCCCCTCCCCTCAAATTTTTTTTTTTTTTTTTTGCACAGAACCAGAAATTATATCTGCAGGGCTGTAAGCAAACATTGCTATTTTAGACGCCATTCCAGTACTGTAACCGATGAGTTACAGTACTCTAATGAAAAGTGCTTCGATATTAGTGTGTGGCTGAATTTTTTACTGAATTAGAACTTCAGCAGTTTCCTTGGAAACCTGGCTGACCATCAGGAGAGTGGTTGGTTGATACAAAATGTAGACTGCAACTTCCATATGCCTTTTTATATTTAAGAGCCTTATCACTCCTAGTTTAAGTCCTTGATGGGGTTGGTTTTCCTGTCCTCTCTCCAGAATCTTAGAAGTTGGATTTATATGTAAGGTTGGGTTAGCGTTTATACCGCTATGTTTTCGTAAACTTTTTTCACTGTTTTCTAGGATTTTAAACAATTTGAACCTAATGACTTTTATTTGAAAAACACTACATGGGAGGATGTAGGACTGTGGGACCCTTCACTTACGAAAAATCAGGTGAGTGGCACAGGAGACTTCCTCAAATGGCAACATGGTATACTCCCTTTTCAGTTCTAGGCCTTTTCTAGCGATGCAGTGGTTGTAGGCAATAACCTGATGTGGAAACTGTCAAAATTGCATTTCATATTTTCCTGAGCAGTGGGAAGACTAAGAAAAACTTTTTGTTTTTGTCAGTGGACTGAAATTTTAGGTTTAAGAAGAAAGGGAAATTTTGTTGCTTAAAAGTTATGAAGCCTGATGTATACCAGCATTTCCCCTAAAGCACTCTGGCTCTTCTGTCTTTCTGCATCGTCTGTGTTTCTGTGTCTGTGTTGCCATTCTGGTTTTTTCTACACAGAAAAAGACCAGACCCTTCCTTATGTTAAGCTTTTCTTAGTTCTCTATGTTGATGGCATCCAACTTCTATGGGAGGCCTGGGAAGGACGTCCTCTGTAGGACGGCAGTGACAAAGATAAAACGTAACTTTTTGCATATTGGCATTATAAACAGTATTGGTCAGCAGTGCCAGCAAGTATCAATACATGATGATGTCATTTACATAGAGGGAGGGGGAGTGATTCTCATTCTACACTAATGATCTCTTCATCTATTGGAACATACTCTTCAGGGAATTAATACTTCTAAACTTCACCTCAAAAATTTGACTTCTTTTTTTTAAATACCCTATGCAAAGATACTAGCCAGCAGTCTTAGAATGAGAATGCTTTCCAGTGGGACACATCATTTATTTAATTCAGTTTATCAATCTGGAAGCCTCGTAGCTGAATACTAAAGAGTTGAGCTTGGAGGAGAAGAGAGTATTTCATCTTAGTTCAAACCAATATCTGAAACAAAGTTGGTTTCTAGGGAGAAAAGATCATCTCTTGCCAAGCATATGTCAGTTAACCTGTCTGTCTTCATCAAAGGACTGACTAGATAAGTGTTAACAAACCTAATTCTGAAAGTTGCTCTTTGATAACAGTATATTCCAGAATGCATTATTGGCTTTTAAATACCACACCCTCCACACAGTCTGTAGGACATTTTATTTAACTTCTTGATTTGAATCAAAGCAGCTGTTACTTCATTAACTGTTTTGAAGTATTCTTGGTTGAGAAAGAGCAGCATGGCTCATAGAAGAAAGTCAACTTTTGAAATCAGTCATTTTTTGGATCAGCACTGAATCTGATACTACACTATAATCAGAAGAAAAAAATGGAGATTTGCCTTTTTTCTATGAAAATTTCTCCATAATGGGGAAAGGAATAAAAGGGTATAGCTTTATCTCTTAAAATTGTCTAATTGTACTAAAATATTCTGGCCCGGAATTTTACTGCAGTCATGCGCCGCATAACGACATTTTGGTTAGTGACGGACTTCATCTACAACAGTGGTCCCATAAGATTATCACTGAGCTGAAAAACCTCTATTACCTAATGACATCATAGCACAACATACACATGTCTATAGTGATGCTGGTGTAAACACACCTGTGTTGCCAGTCATATAGAAGTATAGCACATACAGTTATTTACAGCACATAATACCATGATGCATTGCTTAATGATGGGATGCATTCTGAGAAATTCCTTGTTAGGTAATTTCATTGTTGTATAAACTTCATAAAGTACTTACACAGACCTAGGTGGTATAGCCTACTATACACCTAGGCTGGGTGGTATGGCCTGTTGCTCCTAGGCTACACACCTGTACGGCATGTTACTGTACTGACTACTGTAAGAGTGATTAATACAATGGTAAGTATTTGTGTTTCTAAGCATAGTGATACATAGAAAAGGTACAGTAAAAATGCAGTATAAAAGATAAAAATTGGTACATCTGTATGGGGCACTTGTGGGCCTGGAAGTTGCTGAGTGGTGAGTGACTATGAAGGGATGTACTGTATACCACTTAGACTTTATAAACACACTTAGGCTACATAAATTTATTTTACAAACTTTAAAATTTTTAACTTTTGAATCTTTTGTAATACTTAAAACACGAACACATTGTACAGCTGTACAAAAATATTTTGTCCTTATATACTTTGTTTTTTTTTTTTTTAACTGTTTTCTAGTCGTAAACCTTTTTTTTTTTTTTTTTTTTTTTTTTTTTTTTTTTTTTTTTTTTTAATTTTTTTTTTTTTTTTAATTTTTTTTTTTTTTTTTTTTTTTCTTTTTTTTTTTTTTCTAACTGTTAAAAACTAAGACAGACAAAACTATCCTAGGCCTACACAGGGTCCAGATCAATGGTATCACTATTGCCACCTTGTCCCACTGGAAGGTTTTCAGGAGTGGTAACACACATGGAGCCATCATCTCCTATGATGGAGTACCTTCTGGATACTTCCTGAAGGGACCTGCCTGAGGCTGTTTTAGAGTTAACATTGTTTTTAAAAAATAAGTAGAAGTGGTACATTCCAATAATGATTAAAAGCTCATTACCAAAATCCTTGCATACTCAAGTCCCACAGGTGGCCCTGAGGAACCTGCATATACCAAAAGTTAGCCCTCTGTATAGGAGGTTTTAGCATCCCAAGAATACTGTATCTCTCATCTGAATTTGTTTGGAAAAAATCCACATATAAGCAGTTCAAACCTATGTTGACAGGTCAACTATACTATACAGTAAATACTAGGTGACAGAAATTTTTCAGCCCCATTATAATCCTAGGGGAACATGGTTGGCATACACAGTCTGTACTAGACAGAAACATCAGCACATGACTACTTGATATGATAATTAAAAACTACGTTACCAGTTTAATATACTTTTTATTATTTTAGAATGTACTCCTATTTAATAAAAAAGTTTACTTTAAAACGGCATTTCATGGTAAACTGGTAGCAGCCTCATATATCTCGTGTTTACTGTATCTTTTGATTGCATCATTTTCTCTTGTGCTGGTTTAATCTCATGGTATTTTGTTCATCATGGCCCCTTAGCATACAAGATCCATAATGTTGCCAGTAAGAGGCCATGTTAAGTGATTGACCTGGAAACAAATGATTAAGGACTACAAAGGTGGAAAATCAGTGATGGTTAATTCTTGCCAGTCAGGCATGTCCCGTTCCACCATAGCTACAATCTTGAACAAGAACAAAGTGACAGAAGCTGTTAAAGCATCTGCTTCATTGAAGGCAATGAGACTAACAAAAATTCAAGAAGGACCTTTATCAGACACAGAGAAGCTTCTGATGACCCGGCTTGAAGACCAGACACAGGTACACATGGTGCTGTGTACCTCTCAGCACCATTGTGATCACAGTCAGTCACAGCAAAAAGTTTGTTTGCAGTGTTGAATGAAAAGGCTGGACCTGGCTGTGATGTTGAATTTACTGCTAGTTCTGGGTGGTTTAAACAATTCAAGAATCATTACTCATTACATATTGGGAAAGTGGTGAGTCTGTGAGTGCTGATGTGAAGGCAGCTGAAGAATTTTGGGAAGCTCTAGATAAGCTGAGTCTGGAGGAAGATTACTTGCCAGAGCAAATTTTCAACATGGATGCATCCTTTCTATTCTGGAAACATGCTTAAAAGAACTTTGATCCATAAGGAGGCCAAAGCAATGCAAGGTTTCAAGGCTTTTAAGGAGGGATGACAGTCTTGCTTGGGGGCAGTGTTGCAGGATACAAATTAAAACCCTTTGTGATTTGGCGCAGTGAGAACCCTAGGGGCTTCAGGCATATCAGTATATACACATATTTGGCCAGTGCACTGCAGGAGCCGTAAGAAGTCATGGGTGACTCTTCCAGGATGACCTCCTGAATTGATATGCCTGCAGAATGGAGAAGGTAGTATTGAGAGAATAACATACCCTTTAAGCTTTTTTGCTTATTGTCAATAATAAGCAAATGCCTCCTTTAATTGGCGTTTTCATCCCAATATCAAACACCACCTCTTTGATCCAGCGGATGGAGTTATAGCAGCTCAGCTGAGGAAGACACTGAGAAGATTCTGATGTAATTCTGGAAGGATTACAGTATCTGTGACTGCATCAAGAATCTTGCTTGGGCTTGGGGTAATGTCAGCAAGGAGTGTATGCATGACATCTAAAAGAATACACTCAAGAGGTTTGTCCATGACTTCAGAGGATTTGCATAAGTCACGAAGTCTGTGGTTGAGATGGCAAACAACTTTAACCTGGGTGTGGATGAGGATGACCTCACAGGACCTCCTAGAGGTGGTTCCTGAGGAATTAACTGGTGAGGAGCTGTGGGAACTGGAACAAGAATGCATAGCTGAAGAGGAAAGAGAAAAGGAAACTGCAGGAAAAGCAAAAGAAGAACCCCCCAAGAAAATGGACAGTGAAGGATTTAGCAGAAGCTTTTGCAGACCTCAGCAAGCTGCTTAAGAAGTTTGAAAACATGGATCTCAGTGCCAAATTGTGTTCATTAATAGAGAAGAATGTTCATGGTTCATTATCTACATTCAAGCAAATCTATGATGAAAAAAGGAAACAAAGCACCATGGACTTATTTCTGATCAGTGTGACACCTCCTCAAGAAGAGCCTCAGGCAGGTCCTTCCTCAGTTATCCAGAAGAAGACATTGTTATCATGGGAGATGACAGCTCCCACGATAACATGTGTTATTGTTCCTGAAGACCCTCTAGTGGGACAAGATAAGAAAATGGAAGATAGTGATATTGTTGATCCTGACTCTGTAGGCCTAGGCTAAGGTATGCATTTGTGTCTTTGTTTTTAAGAGAAAAAAAAAAAGTTTTTAAATTTTAATAGATTAAAAGCTTATAAAATAGGTATATAAAGATAGAAAATATTTTTGTACAGCTCTACAATGTGTTTGTGTTTTGGTTTTTGGTGTTTAACTCTGTTGCCCAGGCTAGCATGCTATGGCACGATCTTGGCTTACTGCAACCTCTGCCTCCTGGGTTTAAGCGATTGTCCTGCCTCAGCCTCCTGAGTAGCTGGGATTATAGGTGCCTGCCACCACACCAGCTGTTTTTTGCATTTTCTGTAGAGCCAGGGTTTCACCATATTGGTCAGGCTGGTCTCAAACTCCTGACTTCAGGTGTTCCACCCACCTGGGCCTCCCAAAGTGCTGGGATTACAGGCACGAGCCCCAGCACCTGGCCAATTGTGTTTGTATTTTAAGGTACGTATTACTAGAAAAGAGTCAAAAAGCCAAAAATTTAAAAGCATATAAATTTAGAGCAAGCTGAAATTCATTTGTTATTGAAGAAAAAATATTTTTTTAGGGCTGGGCACAGTGGCTTGCAATCCCAGCACTTTGGGAAGCTAAGGCAGGAGGATTGCTTGAGCCCAGGAGTTCAAGGCCAGCCTGGGCAACAGTGAGACCCTCTCTCAACAAAATTCACTCAGGTGTGGTGGCAGACTCCTGTAAGTCTCCAGGACTGAGCTGGAGGTAGGAGGATCCTGGGAGCTCAAGAGGTTGAGGCTGCAGTGAGCTGTGATTGTGCCACTGCACTCCAGCCTGAGCAACAGTGAGGAAAAAAACATTATTTTCTTTAGTAAGTTTGTGTAGCTAAGTGTTCATAAAGTCTACAGTATTGTACAGTAGTATCCCAGGCTTTCATATTTACTGTCTCACCCAGAGCAACTTCCAGTCCTGTAAGCTTTGTTGATGGTGAGTGCCCTATATAGTATAGTTTACTAGTTACGTTGTATTTTTACTATACCTTTTCTGTGCTTAGCTATGTTTAAAAACACAAATATTTGCCATTGTGCTAATCATTGCATAGGGTATTCAGTACAGAAACATACTTACAGGTTTGTAACCTAAGAGCAATAGGCTATGCCGTGTAGCCTAGGTATATGTAGTAGGTTGTACCATCTAGGTCTGTGCGAATACACTCTAGGATTTCACACCATGATGTATTTTTCGGAATATATTTCTGTGGTTTAGCAACACATGACTGTATGGTAAACCTGAAGTCTTTAGTGACTTCCTTCATTTAGGTTTTTCTTGTCATTTCTAGCTGCAAAATGTTTATCTTGAAGTCATTAGTCTTTGGTTTGGCTAAAATGTGACTTTTTCTAAACATTGAGAAAGAACTTAGCATTGACTTTTTAATTCACGCTCAAAAATATGCTAGCTTTTTTTGAGTTTTTTCTGTTTTATAAAGTTACTATACAAAAGGAAAAAACAGACTAAAATCAGTGCATTATTAAGAATGGGGGGCATCTGGAATCTGTTGACTGCTTATCTGAAGTGGCATTCTAATTCTGGTTGTGTCTGTTTACTTTAGGACTATCGGACAAAACCTTTCTGCTGCAGCGCTTGTCCATTTTCCTCAAAATTCTTCTCTGCCTACAAAAGTCATTTCCGAAATGTCCATAGTGAAGACTTTGAAAATAGGATTCTCCTTAATTGCCCCTACTGTACCTTCAATGCAGACAAAAAGACTTTGGAAACACACATTAAAATATTTCATGCTCCAAACGCCAGCGCACCAAGTAGCAGCCTCAGCACTTTCAAAGATAAAAACAAAAATGATGGCCTTAAACCTAAGCAGGCTGACAGTGTAGAGCAAGCTGTTTATTACTGTAAGAAGTGCACTTACCGAGATCCTCTTTACGAAATAGTTAGGAAGCACATTTACAGGGAACATTTTCAGCACGTGGCAGCACCTTACATAGCAAAGGCAGGAGAAAAATCGCTCAATGGCGCAGTTCCCTTAGGCTCAAATGCCCGAGAAGAGAGTAGTATTCACTGCAAGCGATGCCTTTTCATGCCAAAGTCCTATGAAGCTTTGGTACAGCATGTCATCGAAGACCACGAACGTATTGGTTATCAGGTCACTGCCATGATTGGGCACACAAACGTAGTTGTTCCCCGATCCAAACCCTTGATGCTAATTGCTCCCAAACCTCAAGACAAGAAGAGTATGGGACTCCCACCAAGAATTGGTTCCCTTGCTTCTGGAAATGTCCGGTCTTTACCATCGCAGCAGATGGTGAATCGACTCTCAATACCAAAGCCTAACTTAAATTCTACAGGAGTCAACATGATGTCCAGTGTTCACCTACAGCAGAACAACTATGGAGTCAAATCTGTAGGCCAGGGTTACAGTGTTGGCCAGTCAGTGAGACTGGGTCTAGGGGGCAATGCACCAGTTTCCATTCCTCAACAATCTCAGTCTGTAAAGCAGTTACTTCCAAGTGGAAATGGAAGGTCTTATGGGCTTGGGTCAGAGCAGAGGTCCCAGGCACCAGCAAGATACTCCCTGCAGTCTGCCAATGCCTCTTCTCTCTCATCGGGCCAGTTAAAGTCTCCTTCCCTCTCCCAGTCGCAGGCATCCAGAGTGTTAGGTCAGTCCAGTTCCAAACCTACTGCAGCTGCCACAGGCCCTCCCCCAGGTAACACTTCCTCAACTCAAAAGTGGAAAATATGTACAATCTGTAATGAGCTTTTTCCTGAAAATGTCTATAGTGTGCACTTCGAAAAAGAACATAAAGCTGAGAAAGTCCCAGCAGTAGCCAACTACATTATGAAAATACACAATTTTACTAGCAAATGCCTCTACTGTAATCGCTATTTGCCCACAGATACCCTGCTCAACCATATGTTGATTCATGGTCTGTCTTGTCCGTATTGCCGTTCAACTTTCAATGACGTGGAGAAGATGGCGGCACACATGCGGATGGTTCACATTGACGAAGAGATGGGGCCCAAAACGGATTCTACTCTGAGTTTCGATTTGACATTGCAGCAGGGCAGCCACACTAACATCCATCTCCTGGTAACCACCTACAACCTGAGAGACGCCCCCGCTGAATCTGTGGCTTACCATGCCCAAAATAACCCTCCAGTTCCTCCAAAGCCACAGCCAAAAGTTCAGGAGAAGGCAGATATCCCTGTTAAAAGTTCACCTCAAGCTGCAGTGCCCTATAAAAAAGATGTTGGGAAAACCCTTTGTCCTCTTTGCTTTTCAATCCTAAAAGGACCCATATCAGACGCACTTGCCCATCACCTACGAGAGAGGCACCAAGTCATTCAGACGGTTCATCCGGTTGAGAAAAAGCTCACCTACAAATGTATCCATTGCCTTGGTGTGTATACCAGCAACATGACCGCCTCGACTATCACTCTGCATCTAGTTCACTGCAGGGGAGTTGGAAAGACCCAAAACGGCCAGGACAAGACAAATGCACCCTCTCGGCTTAATCAGTCTCCCAGCCTGGCACCTGTGAAGCGCACTTACGAGCAAATGGAATTTCCCTTACTGAAAAAACGGAAGTTAGATGATGACAGTGATTCACCCAGCTTCTTTGAGGAGAAGCCTGAAGAGCCTGTTGTTTTAGCTTTAGACCCCAAGGGTCATGAAGATGATTCCTATGAAGCCAGGAAAAGCTTTCTAACAAAGTATTTTAACAAGCAACCCTATCCCACCAGGAGAGAAATTGAGAAGCTAGCAGCCAGTTTATGGTTATGGAAGAGTGACATTGCTTCCCATTTTAGTAACAAAAGGAAGAAGTGTGTCCGTGATTGTGAAAAGTACAAGCCTGGCGTGTTGCTGGGGTTTAACATGAAAGAATTAAATAAAGTCAAGCATGAGATGGATTTTGATGCTGAGTGGCTGTTTGAAAATCATGATGAGAAGGATTCCAGAGTCAACGCTAGTAAGACTGCTGACAAAAAGCTCAACCTTGGGAAAGAAGATGACAGTTCCTCAGACAGTTTTGAAAATTTGGAAGAAGAATCCAATGAAAGTGGTAGCCCTTTTGAACCTGTTTTTGAAGTTGAGCCTAAAATCCCTAATGATAACCCAGAGGAACATGTACTGAAGGTAATTCCTGAGGATGCTTTAGAATCTGAGGAGAAGCTAGACCAAAAAGAGGAGGATGGTTCAAAATACGAAACTCTTCATTTGACTGAGGAACCAACCAAACTAATGCACAACGCTTCTGATAGTGAGGTTGACCAAGACGATGTTGTTGAGTGGAAAGACGGTGCTTCTCCATCTGAGAGTGGGCCTGGGTCCCAACAAGTGTCAGACTTTGAGGACAATACCTGTGAAATGAAACCAGGAACCTGGTCTGACGAGTCTTCCCAAAGCGAAGATGCAAGGAGCAGTAAGCCAGCTGCCAAAAAAAAGGCTGCCATGCAAGGTGACAGAGAGCAATTGAAATGGAAGAATAGTTCCTATGGAAAAGTTGAAGGGTTTTGGTCCAAGGACCAGTCACAGTGGAAGAATGCATCTGAGAATGATGAGCGCTTATCCAACCCCCAGATTGAGTGGCAGAATAGCACAATTGACAGTGAGGATGGGGAACAGTTTGACAACATGACTGATGGAGTAGCTGAGCCGATGCATGGCAGCTTAGCCGGAGTTAAACTGAGCAGCCAACAGGCCTGAGTGCCAGGTTCCCTGGCGTCGGTGACATGCTGCAGCCTAGAACTCTAATCTCCATTCAGTGTGATTGCAAAGCTGTCTTCTAACTGGTACTGCTTTGTGAGTACTAGTTGGACTGTGGGACATGTGGCCGCTGAGTTGCAGTGGTTATTTCTAAGTCTATGACATGATAGGCTGATCTTGCTTCAGAACCTTCTCTGACAGACACAGTAACTAAATGTGAAAACCAATAAGCTGGTGGCTCATGAATACACATGAGGAAAAGCAGAGGTTTATTTTATCTGCCTTTTCAACATTTCTTTCCCTCTGTAAAATGATTGGTCTGATGTCTTTGAGAAGCGTTAACCTAATTCACATGGTAGTGTAGGGCCAACGTAAAAGCTACCAGTCTAATGTGTATAGTAGACTTTGGGAAAAGCGATTTTTTTTCATGTATTCATTCTGAATAGTTGAAATGTATATTTGTACAGTCTTTTAGACCTATTCAAGTGATGCTCATGATACTGTTATTGTGTGCCCATCATAGATTTCTTTTTTTAGTGTTGACCTTGCTGTGTAATAAACGCTGTTACCTAGTTTACCTAGCAAAAGCTCAGAACTGCGCTAGTATGGACTTCTGGACAGACTTAGTTTTTGCACATAACCTTGTACAATCTTGCAACAGAGGCCAGCCACGTAAGATATATATCTGGACTCTCTTGTATTATAGGATTTTTCTTGTTCTGAATATCCTTGACATTTACAGCTGTCAAAAACAAAAACTGGTATTTCAGATGTTTTCTGAAATCTTTTAAGCTAAAATCACGTGCAAGAATTGACTTTGCAGCTACTAATTTTGACACCTTTTAGATCTGTATAAAAGTGTGTTGTGTTGAAGCAGCAAACCAATGAGTGCTGCATTTTGGATATTTAGTTTTATCTTTAGTTAAACACCATCCTGGTGTATTCATTTATACCATCTAATATATGACACACTGTTGTAGTATGTATAATTTTGTGATCTTTATTTCCCTTTGTATTCATTTTAAGCATCTAAATAAATTGCTGTATTGTGCTTAATGTAAATATTTGCTTTATTACACATGCCAGTCCTGTGTGTCCATTATATCTTGTGCCATTTAATGCCGTAACTCTTTTATCACAGATGGCAGCCACAGTCACAGAGGAAACTTGTGGAAAACCAAGATCTGTCATCTGCATAAAGAGTGCTTTCTCTTGAGGCACCTGGTACAAAATGTGTTTTGTGGTTTTTTTCCTTTTAACTTCAGTAAACATCCTTGAGTTTTTCAGTTCACCTTTTGTTAAGGAGCAGAGCCTACATATATATGTAAATGTCTCAGTGACTTTAAAAAAAAAAAGGATGTAAACAGGGATTGACATTAATTCGAAAGCAGAATTTTAATAGCCTGGTGGGGTTTTTTCTTCTAGATGAAGTAAGTGTTCATTTTCACCTTAACAATGGAAACAGTTGTAGTGCAGGCAGCTCTGCCTCTGCTGCCACTCTTGGCCATCTTGCTATTAAGGGAAAGGCTTTGAAGAGGACACAGAGGGTTGTCAAGATGGAAGGAGCTGGTATTTTCACTGTGCATAGATTCCCAAGAGCAACTTGTACTAAAAAGTGGAAAGTTACAAGGAAGCAGAATTAGGCCAACATTTCCAGCAGTTAGTTGATGGGATGCTCCAATCCATGAGGAGGCTGGTCAGTCATCTCTCAAGGATACTGGCCTAAAGTCTGAAGTGGCTGATATCCTTAACTTCTGAGTCCCTTTCCAAAAGACTTGCTAATGCTGTTACCAGAGAGTAGAGATTTGACCAGCCTCTCCCTAAAATGTTACGCTTCTTAACAGTACAAGTGCAAGAATAGACTAGAACCTTTAAGGAATCCGGGGCTGGAACGGAGCTATATTACATCTGTTGTACAGGTAGATTATAAATTCTACATGCACCAGCCAAAATTTAGGACAGGATGTCCCCACAGATTACCAAATCAGAAATACCAGCTGAATTTAGGCCAGCTCACATTTGGAAGTTACCCTCCCTGATTAGCAAGTGGGAAGAACTTAGCTTGAGCTTCTGAGTTCTACGTGGAGGACTAGTGAGACTTGTACAGACAGCACAAGGCTCAGGGTCCAGGTCCCAGAGGGATATTGGAACAGAGACAGATAAGTCTGTTTTCTCATTAAGGTGGTGGGAGTATGCCTTTTGGCATTCAGAAAAGGGCTTAGCCACCCTAAGAGTTGGAAATAAAGATTCCCAACTGGAAATGTTGCAGAATCCCTGAAAGTGTCTCAATAAAAGCCATTTTAAAAGAATATTGTTGCTGTTTGCTTTCCAAATAATCTGGAGATCATTTAACATTAGGCTCTGGCAATGTTCCACCTCCTAGAGGATGCTTATAAACCTAGGCTGAACAGTTCTAACGTGAGAAAACCAAAGTATCCTAGAGTGATTTTTTGTTTGTTTGTTTTTTGTGGGGGAGTCTGGGGAGGGGTGGGTTTTGGCCCTCTGAGTTTTCTTGTGAGAATGAGTTCCACAGACCAGCCAGGGCTGTGGTTTCTCTCCCTGTTCATCACGTGGAGTATTTTCTCATCCTAGCTTTGGTTCCTTGTCATTGTGCAGTATGGGGAGAGAAGAATCTGTTACCAAACAGCTTCATTCCCTCTTGAGAGCCAAGCAGAAAGAGTATCTCCCTCTCATACTGCTCTAGAATTGTATGTCAGTTTGATCCAAATGCCTGCCCCTTTGTAAAGACATCCGTTTCTGACAGGAACAAAATGAGCGCCAGATTTGAAAATCGGGTGTATTAAAGATGGGAGTTTCCCATCTGAAATGCTTCATGCTAGAAATGACTCAACCTGCTTATTGCCAAACAAGTACTGGTGTGCAGAAGGGTAGTTCCTTTACCCTTAGACCTCCGACTAATAGTACTAAGCCCTTGAGATGGGGCTCAGGGATCATCTCTAGGTTCTACGCCACCAACATTTGAGAACATTCAGCTTGAGTGGTGGAAATTTTCTTTCCCTATTGAAGTAGAACATGTTGAATACATGGATTTAGCAAAGTACCAGACAGTGGCTTCTGTTTTGTTTCCTCCTGCTTGTTGTGACCCTTACTTCCAACCCCTTGCCGAGCAATAACTTGGTACCAGTTGACGCATGTTTCACCAAAGTGTCAGGCAGGAAAAGCTTCCAGAAGACTTAAAATGAAGAGGCTGCTCTCACCGTTAGGAAGTGGCATTTCAACATACCAATTATCAGTGGGTCACCATGAGGGAATCTAGAAAAAGACCATCTTAGCTGATAAAAACTCGACAGGCAGGTTTGAAAATAAAGCATTTCTCCCAACTGCTGGAAAGTGGCTTGAAAACTTGAACCAAAGGAAGGTGCCCATTTGCTATTTGCGTCCGGCTTCCCACTGACTTGCACCACTGTGGTAAACAGACTACTCGCTGTAACTTGACCAAAGTGGAGCTACAGTATAGGTGGGATAGTGTTTGAAAGTCGGCACGTAAAAGTTGCATAGTCAAAATCACTCAAAATTCTTAAGTCATGATTTCAAAGCGTTCCAACCAAAAGGAGGGGACAAGGGAAGGAAGGTCACTAGTCATTTCCAGGAAAAATCTTCCACATTATTTAATGAGTTTGGTTGCACATGTGTGTTTTCAGCATACAGCATCAATGCATCCCCTTCCCCTTCCAGGACACCATCTAGCCTTAAGGTGTAAGACCATTTAAACCTGAACTGGTTTTTGCAATTAAAAATCCTTATTTTTGGCCACGCGCTGTGGCTCACGCCTGTAACCACAGCACTTTGGGAGGCCGAGGCAGGCGGATCACAAGTTCAGGAGTTCGAGACCAGCCTGGCCAATATGGTGAAACCGTCTCTTCTAAAAATACAAAAATTAGCTGGGTGTGGTGGTTCATACCTGTAATCCCAGCTTCTCTGGGGGCTGAGGCAGAAGAATCGCTTGAACCCAAGAGGTGGAGGTTGTTTTGAACCGAGATCATGCCACTGCACTCCACCATCCTGGGCAACAAGAGCAAACTACGTCTCAGAAAAAAACAAAACAAAAAAACTTATTTTGGCCCCAGCACTTTGGGAGGCTGAGACAGATGGATCACCTGAGGCCAGGAGTTCAAGACCAGCCTGGCCAACATGGCAAAACCCCATCTCTACTAATAATACATAAATTAGCTAGGCATGGTGACGGGTACTTGGGCAATAAGAGCGAACTCTCATCTCAAATGGGAAAAAAAAAATCCTTATTTTATGTACCTTTAATAATATTACTATAAGTGAAGCAAAATGGATACTCTAATAAGCAGACCAGGCACCTTTTAGGAACCATAAAGCCGTGGAAGTAAAAGGGCTTTTCCAATATATTTGATGTGAGTGCTGTACTGGCTGCCATCCTAGACTGCAGCGGGACGTGACAGCTGTGTACATGAAGTAGCATCTGCATGTCCAGGAATCAAAAGCAGAGATACTGCCTTGGAGACAGAGGAAGAGACAGCGGCATGGCTTCCCCGCTGCCATTCAGTCTGCCAGCAAAGCTCTATCAGCATCCCCTGGGGAAGCTCAGCTAGAACCCTCTCCTCCAAGGAGGGGTCTCTGCACAAGGGGCTCCACTACACCCTTCCTACAAGGGCAGTGTTGTTCCTCAAAACACAAGCTCAGGCATCATGAACACACAGCTACCCCACAGGTATTTTCAGAACTGACATGTAGTTCCTGGGACTAATTGTAGAGCGCTGGAATCCAAGGAATCCAAGGTATTAGAGTCCTCAAACATTCCAACCCCAGTCCTCTTGTACTCTCCTCCAAAACCCCCAAACCCTGGAAAGGGAGTCAGTGCTCCAGGTTTCAGGTGCTGACATGAAGGTGCAGAGAAGCTAACTTGTCCTGACATCTCAGCTGGCAAAGGGGAAGCTGCTGACTAGGACATGGGCTACCTGAGTCCACAACTACTGGTATTTCTGGCCACACCATGCACCTTGGCCTGGAGTGGAGACTGGCCTCAGAAGAAAGGTGGCTGCTGCCGTGAATGAGAAGACATGTGAGCCCCACTCAGTGTTCAGTCCCCCGCTCAGCGTTCCCCAAACTGACTCACACCCCACCACCATTGTCAGTGTTGCCACATCTGCCTCACAACTGCTTTATGTTCTTATTATGGCTCAGCTCCCATTGCCCCTTTCTTGGGGGGGACAGAGTCTCCCTTTGTCACACAGGCTGGAGTGCAATGGCACGATCACGGCTTGTGCAGCCTCAACCTGCTGGACTCAGGCACTTCCTCCTGCCTCAGCCTCCCAACTACTAGGACTACAGGTGTGAGCCACTATGCCTCACCCTCCCTCTCCCTTTTAAAGGAAAACGTCACCAAAAAGCAAAATCACCAAAAAGCAAAAAATAATTTGCCACAAATTCAGATGACCATAAAAGTGACTAGGAAAGTAACATACAAGACAAACATTAAATTTTTGCTACCTGTTATACTGCATGCTGAGGCTGCAAGCCTGAGACTTGGAAAGGAAAATCAGCAGGGTCCCAGGTCCATGAGCACCAAAATGAGACCCAGCCTCGGCCCAGACACGCCTTATCCCAGGGTGACTCTGTTACCTCTCACATGCTGGATAGCGTTGAGCTAGGGGCTGAGAGACAGGCTCCAAAGTCAGCCTGGACTCTGACTCCAAAAGCTTTTCAGGGAACTGCTTCCTTTAGCAGTGATTACTCACTCTGCTTTACCCAACCTCCGACGCTTTTATATTAATTAGGACTCTCACTGGCAGGCAACGGGAACTCCAGCTCAGACTGGGCTTAATAAAAGTGAGAAGGGGGCAACTGGCTGTGTCTGGGGAGGGCAGGCTGCTTAGGAACATCAGCAAGGGTTCAGGTTTTCTGTCTCCATCCTGCCATACACAGGGTCGCTTCATCCTAGGCGGGCACCCTGGTATTCACAGGTGCTTCCCACTGACCTAACCTGAGTGGTTTCCCCTTCACTCAGTATTGAGCAAGAATCTCGAACTCTAAGCCAAATGGACCATTCCTCAGCATCCAACTGCGCAGATGGGCTTAGTCCAAAGCGACCTGGTCAGTCACTGAGCTAGCATTACTCTGGTTGGCTTAGACCGGTTGGGAGCCATCTCTGGAGCTCAGATGAAAGCAATTCAAACCCAAATCTGTGCTACACTCAGAAGGTCCAGAGGGATGTTGAGGACCCAGCACTTCAAAGGAAGCCTCGTGCCGTATGAAAACCAGATAAAGGGTGCAGTTGCTCCGACTCAGAAGACGCAGCAAATCCTGAAAAATCTCTTGACCTGTACTCTCTGGAAACAGTGATTCCCAGCCCTGGCTGCATACTGAAATCACCTGGGGAGCTTTAAAGACAGGTGATGCTAAGGTCCACCCCCCTTGGAGATTCTCATGTAATTGGTTTGAGGTGTGGACCAGCTGATTGCCAGACAGAACTGATGATTTAGAGAGACACGCAGTGAACGTGGGCTACAAGCTGGAGCCTTCCCCTGATAGCGTTATCTGCTCCTGGCAGTTCCTGTGAGACCACTTATTCTTTCCCTGGCATTCAACAAACACCTGCCAGCAGCGTAAGAAGAACCTGTACACTCAGAGATGCAACCTGTGTGTAGAAAACCATTTCACGAGTGTAGACTCACCCCAACATCTCATTTATCACGGCAACAAGGAGACCATGGCCTAGGCTGGAATCCTTACCTTCTGGGTGGAGTCCCCACTGCAGCACTGCTAGGCTTGGGGATGGCAACAGAAGACCCACTCCTCCGGCTTCACCTCGGCCTGGCTTCTCCAGCTGAAACTGTGCCCGTTACGTGTGCAACGGAGCATCTCCGTGGAAGGCTCAGTGAGAAACCCCTCCTGGTTGAAGAGGCTGGCCTTGGACACTCAGGCTTCACTGGTTTGGTTTTTCAAGGGAACCATGTGGTCATTCTGACCAAATACAATGCATGTGTCCCCTGCTATCCTCCCCTTAACTGCTTCTCCAAACCCAGCATCATGAGCAGTCCTTAAAGCACACTCTGCCAGAAGGCCTGGCGAAGACTGCAGAGGCCAGCCTCAGACCTGCTGCCCTCCGTTCATTCCCGCTGCTGCAAGCCTGAAATGCATCAAGCTGATGATTACCTGTAAGAGTTTCCAGACGTCTGAATCCACAGCGAGGCCGGAGAACTCAGAGAGGAGATTCTGTGACAGTTGCTGGAAATTAGAACTACTTTTAACTCCTCCCAAAGATGTTTGCACTCTTGACCATAATGCAAAGTGGGATTTAGTGGGATTTTGCTTTAAGATGGAGAGGACGATTCCTGCACACTTGCAGTTGCCTGGGTCAATTAAACATCTCCAGGCAGTTAGTAAACCCTATAAGCAGACACTGTGGTCTACTTGCAGACGCTATCTGCCTAGCTTCTAACCTTATCAAGAACTCCCCTTTTTTCCCCAAGGAGGAGAGTTTTATCAGGAGTAGGTGTTGGATTTTATCATATGCTTATTTTCTGCATCTGTTGAGATGATTAGGTGGTTTTTGTACTTTTTTTTTTTTTTTTTTGAGATGGAGTCTTACTCTGTCACCCAGGGTGGAATTCAGTGGTTTGATCTTGGCTCAATGCAACCTCTGCCTCCCGGGCTCAAGCAATCCTCCTGCCTCAGCCTCCCAAGTAGCTGAGTCTACAGGCACGTGCCACCACGCCCGGCTACTTTTTGTATTTTTAGTAGAGACAGGGTTTCACCATGTTGGCCAGGCTGGTCTCGAACCCCCAACCTCAGGTGATTCACCTGCCTCGGCCTCCCGAAGTGCTGGGATTACAGCTGTGAGCCACTGTGCCTGGCCTTGTCCTTTATTGATACGGTATGGTACACTGATTTTCAGATGTTAAACCAAACTTGCATTCCTGGAAGAAATGCTGCTTTGTCATGGCATATAATCCTTTTTTCATATGTTGCTGGATTCTGTTTCCTGATATTTTCTCAATTTTGCATTTGTATTCATGAGGAATATTGGTGTAGGTTTCTTACAGTGTCTGACCTGGTATCAGTCACCTCTCAAAGGAGAGCCCTGGACAGCACACACTTCTCTAGTGGGACCCCATGCCCCATCCCCAGGGAGTTTGGAAGTGGGGCTTAAACTGCAGTGATCATCCAGGTGCCGTCCTCCACCACATGAAGCTGAAACCGAGATGCATTTCTTCACACACTCCATATCCTTGGAATAAATTTCCCATTGTCTGAGTCTCTGGTTCTAAGGCTCTCAAATGCAAATGTCCACAAGGGATAGGAGGTGAAATAAATTAATAATTTGGGTATAAGAAAAGCCTGGAGGGCAGGACTCCCCCCAAAACAACTTGACTTTATTTAGCTCATTGTTTGTTTAAAATTAGAATATCTGGCATTAAAAATAGTGGGCTTAAATTCTTAACCAACAAACAAACAGGAAATCCAGTTCTTTATGTGCATTCTCCTAATTTTTAATTGGTGGCAACTGATTTTAACCATTTTTTGAATAGGCAAACACCAAAATGTCGGAACTTTTAAAGTACAGTGAAAAGGATACCTGTCATTCCAGATATCCACCATTCTTAAATTTCTGTTCATCCTTCCAGAGAACTGTAATGCCTTTCTTTTTCACATAGATAATAGCATAACACATATATTTTTCTGCATTTGGCTTTCATATCTTGGCAATATTTCCACACCAATTCATAAAGAACTCAACCCATTTTTACAACATTATAGTATTCCATCATATGGCTAGGCTATAAAGGAATATATCCCAGATCGATAAACACTCGGGTTCTTTCTAATCTTTTGCTATCTCACTGTGGACTGACTAACCTTGTACATTTATCTTTTCTTTCGTGTGTAAGCTGGGTTCCTAGAATTACTGGGTCCGAGGACGTATCCCCCTGACTTTTTTTGTTTAAAAGAGATGGGGTTTTGTCACCAAGGCTGGAGTGCAGTGGCATGATCACAGCTCACTGCAGCCTCAACCTCCTGGGTTCAAGTGATCCTCCTGCCTCAGCCTACCGAGTAGTTAGGACCATTTCTAATTTTGATAGGTATGCCAATTTCCCCCCATGAGAATGGTGTCCCACCGTCAATGTACAAGAATATTTTTCTTCAAAATGTCACCCACAAGACCAGGCACAGTGGCTCATGCCTATAATCCCAGCACTTTAGGAGGCTGAAGCAGGCAGATCACTTGAGGTCACGAGTTTGAGACCAGCCTGGCCAACATGGCAAAGCCCCATCTCTACTAAAAACACAAAAATTAGCTGGGTGTGGTGGTGTGCACCTGTAATCCCAGCTACTCAGATACCTGAGGTGCGAGGATCGCTTGAGCCCAGGAGGCGGAGATTGCAACGAGCCAAGATCATACCACTGCACTCCAGCCTGGGCAACAAAGCAGACCCTGTTTCAAAAAACAAAACAAAACAAAACAGTATCATCAAAAATTTTGAACCTTGCCAGCCTGAAATGTGAAAAATCTCAGAGTAACTTCAATATTTTTCTATACTTACTGGCATACATTGAGGCTATCTTTTAATGTTTTGCATTTTCTGTGAAACGCCTGTTCATACCCTTTGCCCATTTTGTTACTGTTTCTCTTATTTGTAGGTTCCCCTTCTTAGGGAGATTATCGCTTTGTAGCATGAGATGCAAATATATTTTCCCAATTTGTCATCTATCTTTTGAATTAGCTTAGATTTTTGTTGTTTTGGCTTTTTTTTTTTTTTTTTTTTTTTTTTTTTTTTTTTTTTTTTTTTTTTTTTTTTTTTTTTTTTTTTTTTTTTTTTTTTTTTTTTTTTTTTTTTTTTTTTTTTTTTTTTTTTTTTTTTTTTTTTTTTTTTTTTTTTTTGGTTTTCTGTTGGTTTTGCCATGCAGAGTTTTAAAATTTATATATATATAATCAAATTGATTTCTTTTATGGCCTCTTGATTTTGTACAATTCTCCAGTGTTTTCACCTATTTCTTGAATAGATTTGTTTTATTTTCCCTTTTTTTTTCCTTTTTTTTTGAGACGGAGTTTCCCTCTTGTTGCCCAGGCTGGAGTGCAATGGCGTGATCTCAGCTCACTGCAATCTCCACCTCCTGGGTTCAAACAATTCTCCTGCCTCAGCCTCCCGAGTAGCTGGGATATACAGGCATGTGCCACCATGCCGAGCTAATTTTGTATTTTTACTAGAGATGGGGTTTTTCCATATTAGTCAGGCTGGTCTTGAACTCCCAACCTCAGGTGTTCCACCCGCCTCAGTCTCCCAAAGTGCTGAGATTATAGGAATGAGCCACCACATCCAGCCTATTTTTTTTTCAATAAAGATGGGGTTTCACCATGTTGGCCAGGCTGGTCTCAAACTCCTGACCTCAGGTGATCCACCTGCCTTGGCCTCCCAAAGTGCTGGGATTATAGTCATGAGCCACCACACCTGGCCCTTTTTTCCTCTTTAAGACAGGGTATCACTTTGTCACCCAGGCTGGAGTGCAGTGGCACAATCTCAGCTCACTGCAGCCTCAACTTCCCTGGCTCAAGCAGTCCTCCCACCTCCCCGCAAGTAGCTGGGACTACAGGCAAGCACCAACATGCCTGGCTAATGTTTGCGTTTTTTGCAGAGAAGGGGTCTTGCCATGTTGTCCATACTGGTCTTGAACTCCTGAGCTCAAGTGATCCACCTGCCTTGGCCTCCCGAAGTCGAAGGATTCAGATGTGAGCCACTGCACCCGGCCAATAGCTTCATTTTATACATTAAACTCATAATCAATTTGCAATTCTGGAATTGTCCCAGGTGTGCTGAGTGAGGTATGGAGCTCTATTTTTTTCCAGAAGGTCACCCAATTGTCACAACATGGAAACCTCTTAAAACAATTCAGGGCAAATGACACATTTCTGCCAATCAGATGCAACCCCATGGGCTGTTGTCTTGAAACCTCCTGCTTTGGTGAGTACGAAGTTCACATCCGCTGGGAAAGTGATTCACTGAACACCCTTGCTCTTGGGAAAAAGTCTGCAGTGACCTTTCTACTGGTGTAACTGTCCAATATCAGCCACAAAAGAAAAAGACAGGCAGGCCTCTGTGGCTCACCACTGTAATCCCAATACCTTGGGTGGCCCAGGTAGGAGGATCGCTTGAGCCCAGGAGGTTGAGACCAGCCTGGACAACATAGCGAGACTCCATCTCTATTTTAAAAAGAAAAAGATAGATCACCCTTTCCTAGGCTGCAGTTACCCTTACCAAGGAGTTAGAGGCCATCAGTGGGCAGCAATTGAGGACATCACTGACTTGACAATGGAAACGTCAGGCACTCGCTTTAATGAGGACGTATCTGAAGTCACCTGGCACAAGGACAGTGGAGCCGCTCAGAGGACTGAGGTTGGGGGTTCGTGCCAGGGCGCAGTGACCCAGCCTTCTTTCCCCCCAGGTGTCTCCAAGTGCCCCTTAAAACTCGTTGTTTGGCAGTGCAAATCCTAGGAAATCTGCAATGGCTACTTCTAGTTTGCTTGTCACCATTTGCCCATAGATTTCCCTATGCAACCTCGCCCCTCCTAACAGGACAGGGAAACCCAGAGAGAACAGCCCCCACTCTCCTGTGACTTCTAACTCTGACATGTAATGACAGTCCCTGAGTCACTCGCTCTTCAGGCCCTTGGATGCTGCTGGACAGCTGAGAAATGCGGCACAGTCAACCCTCTCCCTGTCACAGCCTGGTCCCTGCAACATCAGCCTCCTACTACTGAGAGCCCCTCACCAGGCCCTGTGTTCAGCACACACAAATCTCACCTCGTGTCACCCTCACCTCAACCCATCAGGCCAGAGACGTCCTCATGTCTTACTGCAGGGGAGGCTGGGCTCAGAGAGGGCAAGCGAAAAGCCCAGCCACACAGCCAAGAGGCGTGGGAGCAGACAGTGCCGCCAGGCGGGCTAACCTCAGGGCTATGCTCCTAGTGCGGGGCCTGTGGGTCTCTGCTTTAGGACACTCATGTTGCTGTGGCTTAATCACATGGTATTTCCTTCCAACTCTCCCCGGCCCCTGCTTCAGGTGCTGGGAAGAGAAACAAGTCTGGGAGTGCCCGACAATCAGCAGACACTCACCCTTCTGGAAATGTGTGTCCTCAGCTGCTTGCCTAAAAAATTAACATGAACTTTCTCCTCTTTTTTTTTTTTGAGTCAAGGTCTCACTCTGTCGCCCAGGCTGGAGTGCAGTGGCATGATCTTGGCTTGCCGCGACCTCCACCTCCTAGGTTCAAGCAATTCTCATGCTTCAGCCTCCCGAGTAGCTGGGATTACAGGTGTGCGCCAGGGTGCCTGGCTGATTTTTGTATTTTTAGTAGAGATGAGGTTTCACTATGTTGGCCAGGCTGGTCTCGAGTTCCTGACCTCAAGTGATCTGCCCATCTTGGCCTCCCGAAGTGCTGGGATTACAGCCAGGAATCACAGCACCCAGCCAACTTTCCATCCGATGCCTGCTCTCCCTAAGCACACTGGGGCATGCACAGTGTCCAAGCTCCCTTCGTTAAAAACAGTCCCAGCCAATACAACACAGCCATGAATGATCTACAGGGACACAGCAACCAGGACACCTCCCACAGGTAGCATCAAGCCAGTGAGGCCAGAGACAAGAGATGACACACTGTAGGTATACATCCCATTCGTCCCCTTTATAAAAGCAAAGAAACCAGGAACTGCAGCCCACATGGTTAGATGTCAGGATGCTGTCAGCCTGGGTAGGGGTGGTCACACACACAGGCATGGACCAGAGGGGGCTGAGGGGGCAGCTCAGTGCTGATAATGTTGGTTGGTTGGTTTCTCAGTCTGCTGAGGCTTGAATAGATGCATTCAGTTTGTGAAAAATTTAGTGAACCACTTAGGCAACCTATTCTATAATGTAAATTATACTTCAATTAAAGTTTGTGCCAACATAACGTTTTGGAAGGCTCAAATAGGAGGATCCCCTGAGGCCAAAAGTTTAAGACCAACCTGAACAACATAGGGAGACCCTGTCTCTACAAAAAATACAATAAATTTGAAAAGTAGCCAGGCATGGTGGTACACTTCTGTGGTCCCAGCTATTTGGGAGGCTGAGGCAGGAGGATCACTTGAGCCCAGGAGTTTGAGGCTTCAGGGAGCCGTGATCACATCACTATACTCCAGCCTGGGTGACAGGTGTCTCACAAAAAAAAAAAAAAAAATTGCAAAAGTTACCTCAACCGAAAAATGCTGGCCGGGCAATGTGGCTCATGCCTGTAATCCCAGCACTTTGGGAGGCCAAGGCAGGTGATCACTTGAGCCCAAGAGTTTGAGCTCAGCCTGGACAACATAGTGAGACTCCATCTCTACATTGTTAAAAAAAGTTTTAAATGTAAAATAAAACAGCAACACAAAAAAAACAAAAAACAAACAAACAAACAAAAAAACCCAAGCTACTCCATGTACACAGTGCCACTTTCAGCGTTCCTGAGGGGAAGAGCGCAAAGCTCACAGAGGCGGAGGGCAGGTGCGGGGGCGGTGCTGTGCCTCCCCGGCGTCCACAGGAAAATAGTCCTCCGTCCTATACAGTGCGGGCAGCTCGTACGTCAGGGGCACTGGTGCAGGCGACTTCTGGAATGACAAGAAATGGTGCTCTATCAGCAATTTGGATGACCCAGGAATTCCAGGTCTACAAGTTCATCCCACCAGAGTCACACATATGACCAAAGACTCTGGGCTCCTCTGACAGCACTGCCTGTGACAGACAAAGCCGGCCACCCGAAGGGACCAGGCCCTCTCCACAATAGAATACTCTGTGGGCGTCAAGAAGAGCCAGGCAGGCCAGACGCAGTGGCTCACGCCTGTAATCCCAGCACTTTGGGAGGCCACAGTGGGCAGATCACTTGAGGTCAGGGTTCGAGGCCAGCCTGGCCAACATAGTCAAACCCTGTCTCTACTAAAAATACTGAAATCAGCCGGGCATGGTGGCGCACACCTGTAATCCCAGCTACTTGGGAGGCTGAGGCAGGAGAATCGCTTGGAACCTGGGAGGCGGAGGTTGTAGTTAGCTGAGATTGCACCACTGCACTTGAGCCTGGGCAATAGAATGAGTCTGTGTCTTGGGAAAAAAAAAAAAAAGCCAGATCAATACATTCTGGCAGAGGAAGACTAAGAAAGCAAGGTGAGAAGGGCAGATGTGTGACAAAGGGACTATATACCGACACGTGACAGCTCTGCAGGGCCGTCCCAGAGCCTGGGTACAGAAGCTGTTGTTAGCGATAGGATTTTGTTTCGAGACAGAGTCTTGCTCTGTCACCCAGGCTGGAGTGCAGTGGTGGCATCTTGGCTCACTGCTGCCTTCACCTCCTTGGTTCAAGCAATTCTCCTACTTCAGCCTCCCAAGTAGCTGGGATGACAAGCGTTCGCCACCAGTTTTTTTTTTTTTTTTTTTTTTTTTTTTTTTTTTTTTTTTTTTTTTTTTTTTTTTAGTAGAGACGAGGTTTCGCTATGTTGCCCAGGGTAGTCTTGAACTTCTGGCCTCCAGTGACCCGCCCTCCTTGGGCTCCCAAACTGCTGGGATGACAGGCCTGGCCAGGACTGATTTTCCTTCCACTGTGTACCCATCTGCGCTGCCTGGAGTTCCCGCCATATGCATGTGCTACTCTTGCAAAAAAAAAAAAAAAAAAAAAAAACCATTTTAAGAAGTGCTTCCTCGTTTCTGGTGAGGATTTTTGTCGAGGGAGGTGGGGAAGGGGAGATTTCCATCGCACCGCTCGCTGACTGTGCGCTGGCTGGCAGGCTCCCGCAGGCTGCCGAGCATCTCCAGGAAAAACCAGGTCACCGAGAACCACCTGGAATGATGGCTCTCAAACCTGGCCATGCACTGGAATCTCCAGGGAGTTTTATGAAATACTGATGCCCAGGTCTCACGCCAGGGAGTGGGATGTCACTAGTCTGGGGCGTGGCCTGGGCGTGGGATATTTCACAGCTCCCAGGCGATTCTCATGCAGAATCCAGGCTGCACAGACCACGGCCTGCTCCACAGGAAGGCGAGGCCTGCTGGGCTGCTGGGCTGCTGCTCCTGGTTGGAGCCAGTGGAGATGAGCCAGGACGCAGGGGCAAGGGAGACTGAGGGAGGGGACCAAGGGAAGGGATCTCCTCACCACCTCCGACCCTGCCCCCCAGCTCCCTGCACTGTCTCATCTACTGGCCACCTCTGCCCACTCTGGCTGAGACCCAGTTCTGGCTACAGCTGAAAGCTGGGTGTTGATGCTGGGATGTGGGCTCCAGACTGTGGCCAATGACAGTTCCCCCCATGCCAGACACCTCTGCAGGCCCCTCCTCGTACTGCCTGCTCCCCTCCCCTCCCCCTGCACATGACAACATGATCCCAGTGCAGAGGGGGAGACTAAGGCTCAGGAGATGCCCTGCTCCAGGTCACATCCCCCAAGCATCTGTCCACCAACTGCCAACTCAATGGGCACCAGGCCAGCCCTATCCTGTCCGCTGAGGACACAGCTGTGAACAAGACAACCATCCCAGCCTCCATGGAGCATGGCACTTAGTGGGGACACAATCGAACCAGGAGAAACAATGCCACCCCGTGATGTGGGCTAATGGTAGGAGGCCACAAAAGCCTGGAGAGCCCAGATGGGGCCTCAGCTCATCCTAGAGGTCGGGGGAGTTCCTGGGGGCTGAGCCATCTAGGACCTTCACAGCCTCAGCAGCAGCTGGCCAGGAGTCAGGAGAAGAGGGTGTAGAGATGCCAAGGGCCAGTGTTCTGGGCCGAGGGAACAGCCTGTGCCGAGTGGGTGGCGTGTGGGGGCAGTGGGGATCAGAGCGTACACAGGGAGGAAGCCAGACAATGGGCCTGGGTCACTTGGGCTCTTGCAAGCCAAGCTACGAACTTGATCCTACGAGCACTGGGGAGCGTTTGAAGCTCTTAGGCAGGAGGCTGCATGTGTGATGAAGTCTGTGTTTCAGGAAGAGAAAAGAATACCCTCTAGGGGCAAGAGTGGAGCCAGGAGGAGGCTGTTGCATGTGTCCCCTGAAAGTGAGAGTGGCCAAGTGCTCATGTCCAGGGCCTGACTTTCCATCACACCACACAGGCCTCTCTGTTGTAGAAGGGAACCATCAAAGGTTCTTAAATAAGGTAGAACATGCTCTGGTGCCTCAGGACTTCACACCAACACGCGTCACTGCCTCCACATCTGGAAAACCAGGACGAGCAACGCACCTTGGTCAAGGGTGAGCCTCACACATGGCGAATGAACATTCTGCCCGTCCAACCCTCAGTCAGCCGCTCTTGGCTTGGCCTGCTCAGGGCATGACCTGGGAGACAAGACCATTCCCACTCGCCCCTCTTCTCCCAGCACTTCCGCAGCTGCCCGTGCTCCTGTGGGTCAGTGGACACATGTCCCCTTGATGGCACCACAATTGGAACACAACCAGGAACTAAGTCACAAGATACAGATCCAGCCAGAGGGCTGCAGCTGGTGGGTAACCCACAGGTGTGGAATCTTACCCTCCTTCTTCTGATGGCCTGAGGACTGGCTGCCATGGTAGCTAGAAAATGTAACATCCAAGTCAATCATGAGAGTTCAAAGCCCGCCCCTCTCATCCTGACACATGACTGGGGCCAAAGAGTGTTCTGTGATCTGAAGACATGGCCCTTCCTCTCTTGACCCTGAGGACCCAGGCAAGGGTCAGTGGCCAGACCAGGCCACAGCCAGTGTCCAGCCCAGCCAGGTGGCCTCTCCTAGGCCAGCTGGGCCTCATCCCAACCCTCTGTTCCTTTTTGAAATGGTTCTATGAAGAGAGATGGAGTTTCTGTCTCCTCCCTCAAGGAGATGGATTCTAAAAATGGAGGAAAAAATCAATATCATTATGAAGAAGCCAAGGAGAAGGCATAGTGAGAGGCCTCCGGCAGCTCTACATGTGACCATCTCTTTTTTTTTTTTTTCTTTTTGAGACGGAGTTTCACTCTTGTTGCTCAGGCTGGAGTGCAATGGTGCGATCTTGGCTCACTGCAACCTCTGCCTCCTGGGTTCAAGCGAGTCTCCTGCCTCAGCCTCCCAGCTAGCTGGGATTATAGGCATGTGCCACCATAGCCAGCTAACTTTGCATTTTTAGTAGAGATGGGGTTTCTTCATGTTGGTCTGGCTGGTCTCAAACTCCCAATCTCAGGTGATCCTCCCACATCTGCCTCCCAAAGTGCTGGGATTACAGGCGTGAGCCACCACACCTGGCCATGATGTGATCGTCTCTTAGGCCTGGAGAGAACTAATGCAAGAAACTCCCAATCATGGCATCCTTCCTGGTGACAGAGGGCAAAGCTCATCCCTGCATTTGGACAAGAGGGTCGCAGGGAGACAAGCTCTGTCAGTGTCAGGCCCAACATCATGATGGATTATTGAACAGCTGCTTCCTGTGCACTTCGAAAGGAAGGCAATCACTAGGAGCCCCCAGGGCTCCACGGAGAACAAGCATGCTTTCCTTTCTCAGGAGGGCCACTGGGCTGGAAGAGCGGACAAAAGGCTGCAGAGGCTGATGCCGCTCCATGTCCACTCAGGCCCAAGCTGACACCTTGGAGGACACGTGGGAGACACGTGGGTAAGTCAACCACAGCTCTTTGGAGAACTGGGCTGAAGTCATCCAGGGAGGAGCGGAGGGGGAGGAGCCAGGAAGCTAGATGTTTCCTCTTCCAACCAAAACACAGTCTTGGAGAGCGGTGGGCATGGGTGGGTGTGGTTTCAGCCTGTCTGTCCTCATCCCCTTGGGGTGCTGGCATCTTGATTTTTCTTTTTTTCTTGAGACAGAGTCTCACCGTCACCTAGGCTGGAATGCAATGGCGCCGTCTCGGCTCACTGCAACCTCCTCCTCCCGGGTTCAAGCGATTCTTCTGCTTTCACCTCCCAAGTAGCTGGGATTACAGGTGCCTGCCACCACACCCAGCTAATTTTTTTGTATTTTTGTAGACACGGGGTTTCACCATGTTGGCCAGGCTGGTCGTGAACTCCTGACCTCAGGTGATCCACAGGCCTCGGCCTCTCAAAGTGCTGGGATTATAGACTGCCTTTTGATTTTTCTAAGGGATCCTTTGTGCCCAGCTCCCCATCCAAGCAGCTCCCACTCCCTCCACAGCTCAGGTGGGACCAAGACCAGGCCCGGTCCACGTGAGCAGCTCCCCTCCACCCACACAGATTAGTCCAGAAGTCGGCATGTGACAGGGCCACCTGGGATTCTTGCTTCTGGGACAGGGATGCTCCCTGAGAGGTTCCTGGGAGTTCAGGCTGTGGGCCACTCCTGCCACCTCACCAGGGGCCCGCCTGAGAATGAAGCCCACACAGAGGGATGCAGAGTTGGAAGACGGGAGAAAACAGAGTCCTGCCAATATCACTTTGAGCACGTGAGCCCTATTTTGCTGAAGGCTGGAATTACCCTGGGGCTTTTCCTGTTCATGAGCCTCAAAATTCTCTTCTTCCCTCAAGCCACGCTGACCAGGGCTGCTTCTAACTAAGAGTCCTGCCTGAAATAAATAATAAACCCCCAGGGTGGCAGCAAGTGCAGCGAAACCAGCCATGTGAATCAGCAGGTGAGGGCTGGCGTGTGAGGCTGAAAACAACCAGATGCCCCCAGGGCTGTCAGGCTGCAGACGCCCTGGCGGTGGAGAGGACCACACCCTGGAGGCAGGCCCCTCACCGCACACCCGAAAGCCACAGAAAACACTTTCACACCCGTTCTCTCTTGGATTCTCATGGCAGCCTGCAAGGGAGGAGTCGCTGTGTCTCAGAGGTCCCAGGATTGAGGGAGCCACGGAGCAGGGTCCACCCGGGCTGTCCAGCTCCAAGACCAGCCCCTGCCCATCACCCTACAGGGCTCCTTGGGGATGGAGCAGCAAACTCAAACCCTAGGGTTTTCACCCCTGAACATCTCAGAGGGGGCTTCTTCAGAGCTCTCCAGCTCCCACCCCTCGCCCTCTGGCTGGGAGTGAGTCCCCTGCTGGGGTCCAGGAGGTTTGTCCAATCCTTTGGAATCTGGCTCCCCACCCCCTCCACCCAGGCTACAGGCAGGAATGTTCTCTGCTCTGGGACAGGATAGGTCAAGACACAGAAACCTGACACCGCTGTGAGGTCCTCCCCAGCCCACCCCCAGCCCAGGGCCCCGCCTCTGCCAGAGGGAGTGCTGGGGCGCAGGGCCTGGCAGCCAAGTCTCCCCACACCCCCGGAGGTCCCTGCCTCCACCCTGGACACCTGAGTTCCCAAACCTGCAGCCCACAGGCCAAACGCACATGTGCTGGGTCTGCTTCGTGATTTTGTAAAAATGGAATTAACTTCAAACATATACAAATCAGATTTCCCGTGAAAAGCAGACTGCCGGTTTCTCTTGAAAAATCAGACCATCCGGCAGCTCCAGGCCCACAGTCCCTTGTGGCTGAAGGTGGCTGAGCTGAGGAGCCCTGGCCTCTGAGACCCCCACGGTTCCCATGACCTGCTGCATCTGGCCAAAGCCTCAGAGTTGGCCCCGGCAATCCCCACTACCAAGCAGCTCCTACTCTCACAAAGACCCCAAATGGCTTTCACAGCACGTGACAGGGTGAAGCCTCAGGCCCCGCTGGGTAGGAAGCCTCTCTTCTGAAGCCCCCCAGTCAGAACAAGCTCTGCTCTACAGCCAAGCCACCACCTCTGGGCCTTCGTTTGCCCTGTGCTGCTCTGTTTCCACAGCCCCTCCACGCCCGCGCCAGTCCTGCCCACCCTGCATCTCCCTCTTGGGAAGCCCTAATTGCAAATCCCTGACCCTGTGTGGCTTTCAGGTCAGGGTCAACAAACGTTTTCTGTAAAGAGCTAGACAGTAAATAGTTTAGGCTTTGCAAACCACACAGTCTCTGTCACAACCACTCAACTCTGCCCTGGTAGTACAAATGCAGCTATAGACAACATGTAAACAGAAGGCATGGTTGTGTGCCAATAAAACTTTACAAAAGCAATGGCAGGCTGGGCGTGGTGGCTCAGGCCTGTAATCCTAGCACTTAGGGAGGCCCAGGTGGGACGATCCACCTGAGGTCGAGTTCAAGACCAGCCTGGCCAACATGGTGAAATCCCGTCTCTACTAAAAATACAAAAATTAGCTGGGTGTGGTAGCGGGCACCTGTAATCCCAGCTACTCAGGAGGCTGAGGCAGGAGAATCACTTGAACCGGAAGGTGGAGGCTGCAGTGAGCCGAGACTGCACCGCTATGCCCCAGCCTGGGCGACAGAGCGAGGTTCTATCTCAAAACAAAAGCAAAAACAAGAAACGTGGCAGGCCAGATTTGATCCCCAGACCACAGTTTGCCTCTGAATTAAATCTGTCCTCCAAATAGAACAGGAACGGCAAATCCTTCCCTGCATATCTCCCATCCACGCAGGCACTGAAGAGTAGGTCGCCAGACATGGCTGCCAGGCACAGGGCCAGGCCCGCCTCGGTGACCACCCTCCGGCCTCACTTTTATGTGGCTGGCTGCTCTTGGGTGATCACTGCAGCCCCAGCCAGTTCTGGCTCACCCAAAACAGGCAAGAGGCACAGGTCAACAGGGCTGCTAGGCCCAGCATCCTCCACCCCAAAAGGAGAAGCGGCCACACTGCAGTCCAACTCGAAGGCTGGGAGCTGAGGTTGCTCAGCCACCCACAGCCCCACCAGAGCCTGGGCCAGCCCCTGGGAGGCTGAAGCCTCAAGCCAGCTAAGTGGAGGAGCTCAGGTGCCTGCTGCCCGAGGCCCGCCCGCATCCCCCAGGGCACTCCAGTGCCAGGGAGCTTGAGAGAGGCCCATCCTACTGTGAAAACAACCATGCCTACTATACACCTGGTTATCTGATTCTAACCTCACGGCACTCTTTAAGGCAGGGTTTCTCATCCTTCTCAGCCTCACTTTCTTCCTCTACAAAACGGGGATAACGCCGTCAACTTCACTGAGTCCTGCCTGGAGCACGGCGGTGAGGCTGGAAGTGCTGTAGCTACCTTGGAACCAGGAAGACAAAAGCCACATGCTAAGGATGGCAGAACAGCAGCCAGGGGAAGCCTGGGTCCCTGACTACTTCCTTGAGATGCCCCGTCAGCTCAACTGGCCACCTCAGGACTTCTTGTCACAAGCAGGAAAAAACATCAACCAATTTGCCCAAAGCACCAGGTGCAGCCTGATCCGCACATCCTTTTGTTCTCACGGTCCCTCCTTAATAGCGAGTCACGCAGGTCACACTTAGAGCAAATGTGCTGAGCCAGGACTCAAGCCTGGGTTGTTTAGATAATGAAATGAAAAGATCAGGCTAAGCGTGGCAGCCTGTAATCCTGGCCTTTGGGAGGCCAAGGTGGGAGGACTGCTTGAGTCCAAGAGTTTAAGGCCAGCCTAGGCAACATAGTGAGACCCCCACCTCTACAAAAAAACAAAAAATTAGCTGGGTATGGTGGAGCACGCCTGTATTCCCAGCTACTTGGGAGGCAGAGGTAAGAGGATCGCTTGAGCCTGGGAGGTCGAGGCTGCAGTGAGCCATGACTGCACCACTGCACTCCAGGCTGAGCAATAGAGCAAGACCCTGGCAGAAAGAAAAGAGAAAGAGAAAGAAAGAGAGAGAGAGAGAGAGAGAGAGAATCGTCCAAAGTAGTAACAACTACTAGATGCAAAAGCAAGCAGACAAGGAAGAGATGTGAATCTGAAAACTGTCCAAAATAATTCTAACTTGTTTGTCTGCATTTGCCTCTCCTGGAGCTGAGGCTTAACTGTCCCTCCTCCCTTGAGTAGGGCTGTACTTAGTGACTTGCTTCCAAAGAGCAGGGTATGGAAAGGAGGGAAAGAATGCACAGTGGCTGGGCGTGGTGGCTCACACCTGTAATCCCGCATGTTGGGAGGCCGAGGTGGGGGCATCACCTGAGGTTGGGAGTTCAAGACCAGCCTGAGCAACATGGAGAAACCCCATCTCTACTAAAAATACGAAATTAGCCAGGTGTGGTTGTAGGTACCTGTAATCTCAGCTGCTGAAGGCTGAGGCAGGAGAATTGGTTGAACATGGGAGGCAGAGGTTGCGGTGAGCCGAGATCCTGCCATTGCACTCCAGCCTGGGCAACAAGAACAAATCTCCATCTCAAAAAAAAAAAAAAGAAAGAAAAGAAACTACACAGTGGAGAAACCTGGCAAATGCCACCTCGGCCAGGTGACCCACGTCCAGCAGCATCAGTGCTGAGCCGCGCTGAGGTATCCCTTGCTATGATGTGATGAGAAGTGCGATTACCTCTGCGGTCTTTCTCCACCAAACCCACAACCCTAGTCTAAGCATGAGAAAACCATCAGATAGCCCCTAATTAAAGGATATTGTTCAAAATACCTACCTGATATTCTCAAAACTGTCAAAGTCATCAAAAACAAGGAAAGTCAGGCTGGGCGGTGGCTCATGTCTGTAATTCCAGCACTTTGTGTGTGTGTGTGTGTGTGTGTGTGTGTGTTTTTCTCTGAGATGGAGTGTCTTTCTGTCACCCAGGCTGGAATATAGTGGTACGATCTCAGCTCACTGCAACCTCTGCCTCCCAGATTCAAGCGATTCCCATGCCTCAGTTTCCCCGTTAGTTGGGATAACAGGTGCATGCCACCACACCTGGCTAATTTTGTATTTTTAGTAGAGACAGGGTTTTGCCATGTTGGCCAGGCTGGTCTCGTACTCATGACCTCAAGTGATCTGCCTGCCTCGGCTTCCCAAAGTGCTGAAATTACAGGAGTGAGCCACCATGCCTGGCCAATCCCAGCACTTTTGGAGGCCAAGGCAGAAGGATCCCTTGAGTGCAGGATTTCAAGGCCAGCCCGGGTAACACAGGGAAACGCCATCTCTACAAACAAAACTCAAAAAACACAAAAATTAGCTGGGCATGGTGGCATGCACCTGTAGTCCTAGGTACTTGAGAAGCTGAGGTGGGAGGATCGCTTGAGCTCTAGAAGGCAAGGCTGCAGTGAGCCATGATCTTGCCACTGCACTCCAGCCTAGGCTACAGAACAGCCTCTCTCAAAAACAAAAACACAAAACCAAACCCAAACAAAACAAAAGAAAAACAGGAAGTCTGAGAAACTGTCATAGACCAGAGGGGGCCAAGGAGACATGATGACTGAAGGTGGTGCGGGACCCTGGGACAGAAAAACACAGGGCAGCCGAAGCAGCTGCGGACCTGAGTTCATCAGTGTCAATGTTAGCTCCTTGGCTGTGACAATGCACACAGTAAAATGTTAACAGAAGCAGCCGGGCAAGGGACGTAGAGGGAATCTCTGTACCATCACGGTGACTTCGCTCCAATTCTATAATATACATTGGATTTTAAAGCCAACAGAAGAAACAGATCAGTCTCACTCCATAAACCAAGCCCCAGCCTCTCTTAATTCAACCTCAGTGACTCAGAACTGAGCATTTACAGAATGCCCAGGCTGCGACGGGGCCTGCAGGTCACAGAGATTCATCCTCACAGCGGCTGAGAGAGGCAGGGATCCTCCATACCATTTTCCCCTCAGTTTCCCAATCCCAGAAGGGGAAACTGAGGCTCAGGAGTCACTTGGCCATAGCACTTAGCTGGAAATTGGTGGAGCTGGGGTTGAACCCCAGGCCTGCCCAGCTCCAGCATCCCTGCCGTCCCAGCACACGGGCACCCTGGGGCTGAGCAGGGCTGGAGGTGAGCTCTCAGTCAGGAACCAGGATGTCCCTTCAGCATCTACCCTCCACCCTCAGGACCCTCAGGGGTCGCCTGATCTGGCCCACTCAGAGAGCACAAACGGGTCACCTTTGGTCAGCATCCGGCTTGCAGACGAATTTTAAAATGAGTTTGTTGTCAACAGTGAAGAACTGTGATGTTCAAATAAACACGGAGTGCCTGTTTCTCTAGAAAAACTGCGCTATCTGGCCACAGCGGGCCCACATTCCCGCAGGGTGCAGGGAGCGGCCCCATCCACTAGGACACTCGTTGTCTGGTCTGCCACCATGCCCACCTGGCCTGCAGGATCTGTGGAGCCCTATGGGGAGCCGAGCTGGCAGTGGCTCCGTAAGGCTGTGGAGGACGCCAGTGGAGAGCCCTCTGCTTACCCTGAGCCCTCCGGGTAAGGGACTGCTGACCTGGGGCCACTGCCATGGCCAGTGGCTGCTGTCCCTCCCCCAGTGCCTACAAGAGCTGTGAGTGAGGACCTGTGATGACGCCCACTGCACAGAAGAGACAGTGGGCTTGGAGAGAACTGGGCCAGGCCATGTGCCCAGGGTCGCAGCTGGTCAAAGCCTGAGGACTCGGCTGGGCTCTTCTGCGTTCTTGGTGGCAGCCCCCACCATGGCCGGCCCCCAGGGCCTGATCCCTTCGTCCTGGCCTCCCTGCTGGGTCCTGGCTCCAGGCTTTCTGTACCTCAGGCTGTCCTGCCTGCAATGTCTGTGTCTGCCCCAGGGCCCTGAGTCTCCAGAACACTCCGACAGCTGTGAGCAGAACCCCTCCCATTTCTCTGTAGGCAGCCCCTGCATGTCCAATCCTGCCCTTGGGGTTGGGCTGGCCAGCCCTGCAGAGTTTATGAGACAGGCACCAGCCTCTTCCCATCTGAATCCTCCTGCCCAGCCCAGCCCTGGCCCCACCCTCTGCCGGCCCAGTGACCACAGTGGCTGGTGGACGTGGGAGGCTGCCGAGGTCCTAGTGACAGAAGCACAGGGGTGGGGCTGCTAGAGCTGAGCCGGTGCCCAGGGTGACCCAGCAGCAGGGACAAGCTGGCATAATCTAGTTAAAGTGACGCTGACCCTAGGGGGCAGCTCTGGAAGGTTCCTGCATTCCCACGTATTCTGCTTTTAGCTGGAGGAAAAGTGTTAACATGGAAACCAGCAGAGGAGGAGCCCCCAGAAGTTCTGCTGAGCTGCTGGCTACTAAAACCAGGCTCACACACAGGGACAGCAGGTAGGGAGAGTCCGGGCCACGGCACCCTCCAAAACTAGGTCTCGGTGGGGCACCGCTCCTGATCCGGTCTGGTCCCTCCAAACTTGGCCAACAGACTCTGCTATCCATGGGGCAAGTCCCCTCTTTCCTCCTGCGCCTCCCCATCCCTCTGTCCTAGAGTCCCGACTCCCTCCTTCAATTGATGGTTTGTGCTGGAGTCATCCCACTTGAGCACCGAGGTGCCTGGGCTTTGCTCCTCATCCCACGGCCACTGACTGGAAGTATCTCCTCTCCATACACACACGAGTATATATTTATTTTTATTTATTTATTTTGAGATAGAGTTGCTCTGTCACCCAGGCTGGAGTGCAGTGGCAGGATCTCAGCTCACTGCAACCTCCACCTCCTATGTTCAAGTGATTCCCTGCCTCAGCCTCCAGAGTAGCTGGGATTACAGGCATGTGCCACCATGCCTGGCTAATTTTGTATTTTTAGTAGAGAGAGGGTTTCACCAGGTTGGTTAGGCTGGTCTTGAACTCCTGACCTCATGTGATTTTTCCACCTAAACCTCCCAAAGTGCTAGGATTACAGGCGTGAGCCACTGCACCTGGCCCCACCTCAGTCTTCTGAGTAGCTGGGACTACAGGTGTGAGCGATCACACCCAGCTAAATTTTTTATTTTTTGTAGAGATGGGGTCTTGCTGTGTTGCCCAGACTGCTCTTACACTCCCAGCTCCACGTTCATTTTTTGAATGAAATGCTATTACCTTTTAAAATGTGCACGTCAAGTTTATCTTTCAAAATCAGGGCTAAACAGTGGTTCATACCTGTAATCCCAGCATTTTGGGAGGCCAATACAGAAGGGTTACTCAAAGCCAGAAGTCTGAGACCAGCCTGGGCAATACAGCAAGACCCCATCGCTACAAAAATTTAACAATTAGCCAGGTGTGGTGGTGCATGCCTGTAGTCCCAGCTACTTGGGAGGCTGAAGTGGGAGCATCACTTGAGCCCAGAAGTTCAAGGCTATAGCGAGTTATGGTCACACCCGTGCACTCCAGCCTGGGACACAGAGCAAGACCCCATCTCTAAAAAATAAAAATACATAAAATAAAAAGGTCATTTATTATTATTTTTTAGACAGAGTCTCACTCTGTCAACTAGGCTGGAGTGCAATAGTGCGATCTTGGCTCAATACAACCTCCACTCGAGTTTGTGCGATTCTCCTGCTTCAACCTCTCAAGTAGCTGAGATTACAGGCATGAGCCACCACGCCTGGCTAATTTTTGTATTTTTTTTTTTTTTTTTAAGCAGAGACAGGGTTTCACCGTGTCGGTCAAGATGGTCTCGAACTCCTGACCTCAAGTGATCTGCTTGCCTCGGCCTCCCAAAGTGCTGGGATTACAGGCATGAGCCACTGCGCCCAAGCAAAAGGTCATTTAAAAGTAAATAAAGCACACAGAAGGCGGCAGATGCAAAGTGCTGGGAGAATAACACAGATAACAAGTGCGGTTATAATATCAATAATTGTGCTTTGAGAGGCCGAGGTGGGCGGATCACCTGAGGTCAGGAGTTAGAGATCAGCCTGGCCAACATGGTGAAATCAATCTCTATTAAAAATAGAAGAAAAGGCCGGGTGCGATGGCTCACGCCTGTAATCCCAGCACTTTGGGAGGCCGAGGCGGGTGGATCACA
>PVKV010005464.1:70065-112565 GCA_004027835.1 Alouatta palliata
TGGTGAAACCCCGTCTCTACTAAAAATACAAAAATTAGCTGGGCATGGTGGCACGTGCCTGCAGTCCCAGCTACTCGGGAGGCTGAGGCAGGAGAATTGCTTGAACCCAGGAGGCGGAGGTTGCGGTGAGCCGAGATCGCGCCATTGCACTCCAGCCTGGGTAACAAGAGCGAAACTCCGTCTCAAAAAAAAAAAAAAATAGAAGAAAAAAAAATTAGTCAGTGTGGTGGCGTGTATGTGTAGTCCCAGCTACCCAGGAGGCTGAGGCAGGATAATCTCTTGAAACTGGGAGGTGGAGGTTGTGCAGTGAGCTGAGATCACACCACTGCACTCCAGCCTGGGTGACAGAGCAAGACTTTGTCTTAAAAAAGATAATAATAATATCAATCACGATCATCAGTAAAGACAATAGCGGCTCCCACTTACCCTGTCTCGATAACTGCATACAACAGTCCTCGGCAGTGGATATGAATGGTGATCCCATTTTCCAGCTATGAAAACTAAGACTCAGTGGGGTTTAGGTAACTCGCTCAAGCCGTGATGCTTGTACCACAGACCCGGCCGGTCTCGGGAGCATCCAAACTCATGCAGACTGGCTCTGCCATCCCCATCTTGACGTTCTGAATAAGTCTGACAAAGGGGCCCCGCCTTGGCATTTCAAATTGTCACCTGAGATCTGTGTGCCCCCAGGATGGTGTTCTTCATCCTGTGCTATCAGTCAAAAGGGTGACTCGAGGAAGGTGCCATGGATGAGCCCTGGGCATGGAACAAGGGCCAGCATGATGCTGGCACTCCTGGCTGAGAAAACACCATGGGGCAAAGGTGGGGGACAGAGAGAATTTGGTGGAGGGGGGAGACATGAGCAGACAGATTCAGCTGGAGCAGGGACTGACCCACTTGCAGGACCGAGCAGCAAATGGAAGAGTCCTTTGTAGCCCAGGGCAACAAACCAAGAGCCTCGCCCAATGGCCTTGCTGGGTCCCCCGTCACACTGAGATCCCCCTCCCCAAGGGAGGCAGCTTTAGGCCCAGATGCAGATGCCTACGGTCAGTGTCCAACCTCCAGAGCGGTGTCCCTTTAGCCCATACTGACAGCTGGCTATGGTCTGGCCACCAACTGCTGTCACATCAGTCGTACATTTCTCACTTTGATGCTGAACCATCAATAGAATCATCGAAGGTTTTGTTGGCTGGCCTGGAAGGCAGTTGAGTCCACAAAAAAGTATTGAAAATAGCACCAGCTGGTCCGGGTGCGGTGGCTCACTCTGTAATCCCAGCACTTTGGGAGGCCGAGGCAGGTGGATTGTTTGAGGTCAGGAGTTCAAGACCAGCCTGGCCCACATGGCAAAACCCCGTCTCTACTAAAAATACAAAAAATAGCCGGGCGTAGTAGCATATGTCTGTAGTCCCAGCTACTCGGGAGGCTGAGGCAGCAGAATCGCTTGAACCTGGGAGGTGGAGGTTGCAGTGAGCCAAGACTGCACCACTGCACTCCAGCCTGGGGGACAGAGTGAGACTCTGTCTCACCAAAAAAAAAAAAAAAAAAAAAAAAAAAAAAAGCAACAATTAGCTCTGGGAAGCAAACATAACCTACCATGTTGTCAGATTCCACAAATACCACTCAGAGGAGCCGAGTTCCTGATGCAGGCAGCTATTATCCATTCAAGAAACAAGCCCTGGCCAGCTGGCTCACGCCTGTCACCGCAGCGCACTTTGGGAGGCTGAGGCGGGTAGATCACTTGAGCTCAGGAGTTCCAGGCCAGCCTGGTCAACCTGACAAAACTCTGTCTCTACTAAAAATACAAAAGTTAGCCAGGTGTGGTGGTGCACGCCTGTAATTCTAGCTACTCGGGAGGCTGAGGCACAAGAATCAATTGAACTCAGGAGGTAGAGGTTGCAGTGAGTGGAGATCGTGCCACTGCACTCCAGTCTGAGTGAAAGAGTGAGACTATGCCTCAGAAAAAAAAAGAAAAAAGAAAAAAGCAAGCCCTGAGGACAAAACCAGAGGCAGCCTGGAAGCAGCAGGTGTTCAGATGGCTCCTCCAGGCTCCTTCCGGCTGGAGGAATTCCTTCCTAGAGCTGTGCCCTCCCCCACAAAGAAGCATAGCCCAGGTGCAGCTTCAGAGACAAGGCCTGGACTGTCCCCTGTGCCCCTCTGTTCCCCATTCCAGGCCTCCAGGGAGCCTTGGCAGCCACCTCTCAATCTCCCCCTTTCCTCAGACATGGGGTGTCCTGGTGGTCTGGCTGTGCCCATGCCTCTCAGCCCAGCCGTCCTTCTCCCCGGCAGCACTGATGACGGCCTGTACCCACACCTGTGCCTCCCTCTCCTGCCACGTCCTTGCCTGATGAAGACATTTTATCCATCTGCGCCCCTGAGCGTGAAAAGGGATGGGTGGTTTTCAAGGTCTGGGGAATCATTTTTAAGGAGGAGAGAAAGGAACAGAGGGAGAGACGGAGATGGCACAGCAGAAACAGGGACGAACAGCATGACAGACAGGAGGAGATGCGAAGGGGAACAAAAGAAGGCTTGAGAAAAACGTCAGAGAGAGAGAGATCCGAAAACAGGAGGTGGGGGTCCAGAGAGAGGAAACAGATGGAAAGGAAGGAAAACGGGGGGAAGTGGGGAAGAGAGGAGGAGGAAAGAATGAGGCAGAAAGAGAGAGAGAGAGAGAGACCGAGGTGGGAGGATCGCTTAAGCTCAGGAATTCAAGACTCCAGGCCGGGTATGGTGACTCACACCTGTAATCCCAGCACTTCGGGAGGCCAAGGTGGGCAGATCACCTGAGGCCAGGAGATTGAGGAATTCAAGACTCCAGCCTGGGCAACATAGCAAGACCCCCCTCATCTCTAGTAAAAATAAAAAACCAAACAAATTAGCCAAGCATGGTGGCATGTGCCTGTTGTTTCAGCTATTTGGGAGGCTGAGGCAGGGGGATCGCTTGAGTCTGGGAGGTGGAGGCTGCAGTGAGCCATGATGATGTCACTGCACTCCAGCCTGGGTGACAGACCAAGACCCTATATCAAACAAACAAAGCAAACAAACAAAAAAACAAACAGAAGCAGAAAAGAAAGTATGAAGGAATAACCTAGTGGCCCTGATGCAGACAGGAGGCAGCCGGACAGGGCTGGGAAGCAGGGCTGAGGGGCCAGGCTGGGGAAAGGGGCTGCAGGGAGGAGACAGGAAAGGGAGCTGGGGAGTTGCTGCAAGGATTCCAGGCCTCTCTACACCCAAGCCACGGGACAGGCAGGTGGCTGCAGCCCCCTCACCTGCCAACCTCATCCCTCTGTCGACGTTATGATATTGTAAATGTGCAAAGGACATCTCAGAAGACAGGCCCGTCTGTGTTGGACGGAGCCATCTCGCCTTCAGCGCAACACTGCACTCTTCTCATTTCACTCAGGGCTCCTGCAAAGCTCTAGTCCAGCCCCTCCACCCCAGGGCCACACCGCGGGCTCCACACGGCACAGGCCCTGGAGCCCTCCACCGCTGCAAAGCCAGAAACGATAAGGAAATGAGATCCCGAGCCCACTCCCTCGTCCATATCCACACCGCCGCTGCAGCTGGTCAGCCCCTCACCAAGCAGGGAGCTCATTCACCCCGTTCCCTGCTGCACCCGCAGCCCAGGGCAGCATCTGCTACACAGGAGACACCGAATCCAAGTGGACTCAGACCTCCAACCTCTGGGCCTCCTGCTCCCGGGTGACTTCATTCGGCTTCACGGAGACACAACGCAGGATGCCTCCAGCCCTGAACTCCACGCTCAAATCTCCAACTGCTGCTTGACTACCCCAGCAGATCCTGTTGGCTCTGCCTACAAACGAATCCAGACTTTTATTTTTTGAGAGACCGGGCCTTGCTCTGTCACACAGGCTGAAGGGCGGTAGCATGATCACAGCTCACTGCAGCCTCCACCTCCCGGGCTCAAGTGACAGACTCTTTTTTTTTTTTTTGAGATGGAGTCTCGCTCTGTCGCCCAGGCTAGAGTGCAGTGGTGCGATCTCAGCTCACTGCAGCCTCCGCCTCCCAAGTTCAAGGGACTCTCCTGCCTCAGCCTCACGAGTAGCTGGGATTACAGGCACATGCCACCATGCCTAGCTAATTTTTGTATTTTTAGTAGAGACGAGGTTTCACCATGTTGGCGAGGCTGGTCTTGAACTCCTGGCCTCTGGTGATCAACCCACCTCAGCTTCCCAAAGTGCTGGGATTACAGGTGTGAGCCACTGCATCTGGCCCAGACTCTTAGTTCATGTAGCAACTTGGACAAATCTCCAGGGAAGTGTGCTGAGTGAAAACAGCCAATCCCCAAGGGCTACAGACTGCACAGTTCCATTTATAGAACATTTTTGAAATGGCAAAATCTTAGACGTGGAGGGCAGATGAGTGGTAGCCAGGGGTTGGGAGGGAGTGGGGGGGCAGGAAGAGCAAGAGTGGGTATAAAGGACAGCACAGGGGACCTGGCGGGACCCTGCTCAGTGTCTTGGCTGACATAAGTAAATTGCACGGAATGAGTACAAACCTACAGGACTCACAGCACATACAAATGAGTCCAAGTCAGGCTGGGGAGCTCTGCATCAGGTCAGCAGGTCAGGTTCCTGTTGCTGTCCTGGTTGGGATATTGTGCTATAGTTTTGAAGAATGTTACCACTGGGGACAAGTGGGCACAGAAAGGATCTCATTTCTTTTTCGAGGCAGGATCTCACTCTGTCACCCAGCCTGTAGAACAGTGGTACAATCACAGCTAACTGCAGCCTCGACCTCCCAGGCCCAAGCAATCATCCCAGCTCAGCTTCCCAAGTACCTGGAACCCCAGGCATATGCTATGTCCAACTAATTTTATTTTATTTTTTGTAGAGATGAGGTCTCCCTGTGTCGCCCAGGTTGGTCTCGAATTCCTGGGCTCAAGTGATCCTCCTGCCTAAGCCTCCTAAAGCACTGGGATTATAGGCATGAGCCACTATGCCCAGCCTCTCCATGTCATTTCTTTTTCGTCTTCTTTTTTTTTTTTTTTTTTGAGACATGTTTCACTCTTGTTGCCCAGGCTGGAGTGCAATGGCACAACCTCGGCCCACAACCTCCACCTCCCAGGTTCAAGCAATTCTCCTGCCTCAGCCTCCCAAGTAGCTGGGACTACAGGCATGTGCCATGCCTAATTTTTGTATTTTTTTTTTTTAAGCAGAGACAGGGTTTCACCATGTTGGCCAGGCTGGTCTCGAACTCCCGACCTCAGGTGATCCACCCGCCTCAGCCTCCCAAAGTGCTGGGATTACAGCCGTGAGCCACTGCACCCGACCCCATGTTATTTTGTGTAACTGAATGTGAATCAACCATGCTCTCAAAAGAAAAATGTCAATTAACATGCACACAGATCCAGAGTTGGCTACACCTCCCCACCTCCGCCTGCCCTCCGCCTGCTCCAGGCCACTAGCCCCTCTGCTGGACCATCCCAGAGGCTCTAAGGCTCCTAAGCTCCACACTGCACACCCGGCACCTTCCCTCCACACCCGGCACCTTCCCTCCACACGCAGCAGAGCGGTCCCGGTAGACAAGGGCTGAGCAGGTCTCAGAGCCTCCAGCTGAGCCTCCCACTGGCCCCAGAGCCTGTTCCCTCCACTGCCTGAACTCTTCTTTCCCAGGTCCCTTTCTTCCCTCCCCCAGGGCGCCAGTCACCTGGCTCTCAAGTCACCTCCCCAGAGGCCCTCCGCGGCACCCTCTCCCCTCCTTCTCAGATACCTCTCCTTTCCCTTCCTTACAGCACTCTGCCTGGGGCATCAATCACACACTAGACCATTGCCAGGGCTGGCAGCATGTGGCCTCTGCTCCCTCCACACCAAGGGTGTGAACAGTGCCTGACTCATACAGATGGTTCAAAGATACGTGCAGTCGGCCCTCCACATCCGTGGGTTCCATATCCATGCATTCAACCAACTGTGAATCAAAAATATTCAAAAACGAGGCAAGGCGTGGTGGCTCAAGCCTATAATCCCAGCCCTTTGGGAAGCCAAGGTGGGAGGATCACTTGAGCCCAGGAGTTTGAGACCAGCCGAGGCAACACAGCAAGACACTGTCTCTACAATAATAATAATAGGGGCCGGGCGCGGTGGCTCACGCCTGTAATCCCAGCACTTTGGGAGGCCGAGGCGGGTGGATCACGAGGTCAAGAGATCAAGACCATCCTGGTCAACATGGTGAAACCTCATCTCTACTAAAAATACAAAAATTAGCTGGGCATGGTGGCACGTGCCTGTAGTCCCAGCTACTCGGGAGGCTGAGGCAAGAGAATTGCTTGAACCCAGGAGGCGGAGGTTGCGGTGAGCCGAGATCGTGCCATTGCACTCCAGCCTGGGTAACAAGAGCGAAACTCTGTCTCAAAAATAAATAAATAAATAAATAAATAATAATAATAAATTAGCCGGGCTGGTGGCACATACCTGTAGTCTCTTAGCTACTTAGGGGGCTGAGGTGGGAGGACTGCTTGAGCCCAGGAGGTCGAGGTTGCAGTGAGTTGAGATCTCACCACTGCACTTCCAGCCTGAGTGAAAGGACAAGACTCTACATCACATAATAATAATAATAATAATAATAATAATAATAATAAAAGCAAGACCCTGTCTCTACAAAAAATACAAAAGTTAGCCAGGTACATCAGTGCTGCATGGTAGTGGTACATCCCTGTGGTCCCAGCTATTCAGGAGGCTGAGGTGGGAGGACTGCTTGGGTCCAGAAGTTTGAGGCTGCAGTGAGCTGTAATCCACACCTCTGTACTCCAGTCTGGGTGAAAGAGCAACTGTCTCACCAAAAAAAAAAAAAAAAAAAAAAAAAAAAAAAAAAAAAAAAAAAAAAAAAAAAAAAAAAAAAAAACAGATTTCAGTAAAAAAATGGATGGTTGCATCTATACTGAACGGGTACAGATTTCTGGTCATTATTCCCTAAACAATACAGTACAACAGCTATTTACATAGCATTTACTTGTTTTTTTTTTTGTTGTTGTTGCTGTTTTTGAGATGGAGTCTCACTCTGTCACCCAGGCTGGAGTGCAATGGTGCGATCTTGGCTCACTGCAACCTCCATCTCCCGGGTTCAAGTGATTCTCCTGCCTCAGCTTCCCAAGTAGATGAGATTACAGGTGCTTGCCACCACACCTGGCTAATTTTTGTATTTTTAATAGAGACAGGGTTTCACTATGTTGGCCAGGCTGGTCTCTAACTCCTGACCTCAAGTGATCCACCCACCTTGGCCTCCCAAAGTGCTGGGATTTACAGGTGTGAGCCACCATCCCTGGCCAGCATTTACTTTATATTAGGTATTATAAGTAATCTGGAGATGATTTAGGGTATATGGAAGGGTGTATGTAAGTTATATGCAAATTCTCTCCCTCTATTCTCTATAGCAGAGACTCAAGTACCCATGGATTCTGATAACCGAGGGGGTTCCTGGAACCAAGCCCCACGGATACCAGGGATGACTGTATTAACTTGAATGAATGAATGAAGAGAGGGGTGGAGCTTTGGCAGTAGAGTTAAGCCTGGCCCAGGAACCGGAGTCACCAGTTCTCTGCAGCTCCTGGAGCAGACAAGGCGGCCAAGAGGGGACTGTGTGGGGTGGGAGGGCCACTGGAGGTGGATGGAAGGCAGCAACACTGTGGGTTGGTCCCCAGGCTCAAGCTCCCCAGGGACGGCAGGGCGCGGTGGCTCACTCCTGTAATCCCAGCACTTTTGGAGGCCAAGCTGGGCAGATCACCTGAGGTCGGGAGTTTGAGACCAACCTGACCAACATGGAGAAACCCCATCTCTACTAAAAATACAAAATTAACCGGGCGTGGTGGCACATGCCTGCAATCCCAGCTACCTGGGAGGCTGAGGCAGGAGAATCGCTTGAACCTGGGAGGCTGAGGCAGTGGTGAGTGGAGATCACTGTACTCCAGCCTGGGCAACAAGAGCGAAACTCTGTCTAAAAAAAGAGCCCTAGGGACAGAGGGAAAGAGGACAACACCCTGCAGGGCAAGCACCCACACTCACCCCCACCACGGACATTCTCAACAGAACCAGAAACGGGGGACTCCTGGTGGGGAAAAACTCACTTCTTGGGCCCTCCTGGGGGCCCAGGCACAAAGCCTTAGGGGCTTCCCACCACCTGCCCATCCCTGGTGAGGCTCATGCTGCTTATGGGAATAAGGGTGGGAGTGGAGGTGGTTTGTCACAGAGGGCCTCAAATCTGCACTTTGACATCTCCCCAAGGCCCCAGAGCTGCTAACATTGAGAGCAGAGTCCCTTCATCCAGCACAGCAAACTGTCCCATTTCCAAATCCCTCAGATGGCAGCGGTCCCCCTCTCTAGCTGTGTGACCTAGTTACTAACTCCTCTGTGCCTCTGTTTTCTCATCTGGAAATTGGGGCTAATAATCGCTCCCACCTCATAGGGCATTATAACCATATGATGCAAAGTGCTTAGAAAATCGTGCTCAATGAGTGCTAATTTCATTCTAAACAGGGCTCCCTGAATTCATATGGTTTAAAAATGCCATCATTAGCTTGTGAACAGCCCAAACGTACAATTTTATAATGTTGCATTTTTAGTTATTAAATGCATTCAGTTTCAAAACATGAACATCTAAACTAAATTGCAATTACGGGAGCCAGTTCTGATACTGCTTCGATGTTTAACTTAAAAGAAGGCTTGAAAATTACAAGTGCCAGAACAGCTCTCAGCCATTAAGTGATGTGCCTCATCTGTCAGTCAGAGGGCCTGGCACACAGTAGGTGCTCAATAAATGCCTGCTGGTCAGAGAGTGAGAAGTTACAGGAGGCCACACGTCAGGCACAAAGATGCTGGCAGGCAGCCCTGCAAGCCCCCCATGTCTCTCCAAGCACTGAACTGCTGTCACTGCAAGCACTGAGCCCCTCCTGCCCCGGACCAATGCACACACTTCCAGGGGCACTGCCCAAGGCTTCTGGAGCCAGGTTCAGGCCAGCAAAGAGCTGTCAGACACAGAAGGGACAAGGAGGCTGGAAGACTGTGATCACCAATCCTGGTCACAGTGGTACCTCGAAATTGGCACTCAGGGATGTCCAGCCCTGAAACAGCCACCTCCCTGCTCCAGCTTCTCCCTCCATTTAAAAACTAGCATCTCTGTCTTCAGCTGAGGTTCCCAGGTTAATGATTAGGATTTCCTAAGTAACAGGAACTTTGACCTTGACTTTGGGCCTGGCAGCATGACAAGGTGTGATGTTATCAGCCAGAACAGGCGTCGGGATGAACTCACTGCCTAATGAGACACGGTTTATTTTCCCAGCAGAAAGCTGAGCAGGAACAGAGCCAAGTACTTCCCAGGCTCCGTGGGCATCAAAGGGATTGCACCTTTTCCAGACCCAGTCCACAGCTGCAGGCAGCCAGCAGGAATCTGCATTGACAAACGACTCACCTCTGCACGCTGCTTGATTTCAGAACCTGTGTTCAGCCACCGACCATACCTGCCATCCCCTGCCAGGCGCATCCTCCCTCAGGAATGCCTGCAACCCAGCAGCCTGTCGCAAGCTGTCCTGCGAATGCCACGCCAGTGCCACACATGGGCCAGGCTCTTCCCTCCCGCAGGCCTTTCCTGGCCTATCCTCTGCAACTTCCCTGACCTCGTTCCTCTCCCTCTCTGCCAGGCATGGAAGCGAGATGCATGCAGCCCACCTTGTTATTATCCGCTGATAGTTTCTGCCTGTGAGTTGTCTTCTCCAGACAGATCCTAAGCCCAGGCAGAGACCCAGGTCCATCATGCATTCATTCTCAGGTTCACGGCTGTGGTTACTACCAGCTCCCATGTACCAAGTGTTCTCTAGTGACACAGTAAAAGTGTCCCTGGGGGGCCCTCCTGTGGGTGCACTTATGTCCTGATGTGGACATCAGGGCTCAGAGAAGGGCAGTGGGTGCCCACGGTCCCGCCCGGCCCAGCTGGTAGACGGCAGACAGACTCAGACCTGCAGTACCTAGTCCCAGCCCATACTCTTCCCCTTCCAGTCTGAGGAGGGAGGGGTCCCAGGAAGGTCCCTTTGAGGAGCCAGAGATGAAGGTGGGGGTGGGGCATGAGGGGGATGAAAGGATTGTGGCCTGGGTGGCGGGGGGGCACAGTGAAGGTTTGTGATTGTGTGGGTGACACATGGACAGACATGGGACAGAAACACAGGCAGGAGAGACAAGGAGACAGAGTGGCACAGAGATGCAGTGACACATGGAGAGAGGCAGAGACAAGCAAGGTGACAAGACCTGGATCCAGCAGTGACACAAAGATAGAGACAGACCCGAATACCAGTAGAGACGGAAACAGGAAGATGGACCGCAGGGAGCAAGACTGCTGGGGAGGCACAGCCAGAGGCTGAAATCTCCACGAGGCAGGGGTGGGGGTGAGGGTGGGGCCTAGCCTGGACCCCTCCGAGAGTGGTCAAGATGGAATGAGGGGCTGAAGATGGGAGGAATTGGGAGAGGTGGGACCCAAAGGAGGTCCCAGGTGTGCCTAGGTGGGCATGGCTAGCCCAAACCCTCATGAACCATCATCACTTGAGACACATCATGAACCTGGCCACCCCTGAGCACCACCACGGTGCTCCTGGCATGAACTGTGTGGAGGGGCTGGCCCAGATGAGCAGCAGCTCAGAGGAGAGCCACTCGATTCAGTTCCTGCAGGCGAGGTCCGTGGTGGCCCACATCAGCACATGGCAGGAAGCAAGTGACAGGTTATTCTATAAACAGCAGCTTCAGGACTTGGTTCTGGCAGCCTTGAAGATGTCAGAGACGCACCTACGGTGCCACATGGTGGGGGGTTTGGAACAATCAGTGCCTCCAGAGAGAGCTATCTACAAAAGCAATCCTCACAGGCCACCCTAACTGAGCAGCTACTATGTGACAGCATTGTGCCAAGTGCATAAGCGAATCCCTTCAGGCAGTGTGGAGCTCAGGACTGCAGGCTCCGGAGCCAGGCAGCCTGGGGGCACCTCTTCTACCTCCTTCTGTTGATTGTGGTGAAAAGCTCCACCTCCCGCTGCCTCAGTTGCTCTTTTATAAAATGGGGCCAATGATGGCAACTTGCCTCACTACGCGGCAGCTGAGCAACGAGGTCAGTGCAGAGCATCCGGGTGCCCGCCTCGTGCGAGTACTCAACAAAGCTCGCCACTCCGCAACTTATGAGTCTCAGCTGCTAGAACAGTGCCCACAGCAGAGTACTGCTCCCATAGAAGTCTGCCAGATGAAAAGCAAATCACGCACATTCAAATCCTCGACCTGACGCTGTGAGGCTGGAGAACTGCCACCCATTTCACAGAGAGGGAAGCTGACACTCCCCCAAGGCCATGGAGCCAGCCAGCACCACCAACAAGATACAAACCCAGGACTGTGTGGCTCCAGAATTCATGCTTTCACAGATTTTTTAACTTTTTATTCTTTTCCATATTTATAAGGAAACTTTTTCATATTTATAGGAAACATATAAAAGCAATGAGGGGACTCTGATGAGTCCCCACGTACCATCACCCAGTTTTGACAGCTGTCATTCTTCTGGGCCAGTGGTCCTTAACTCAGGGTAACTTTTGGCGGCAATTTAACTCAGGGGACATCTGGCAATTTATGGACTCCTTTTTGGTTGTTACACTGTGGGGAGGAGGCATCTAGCGAGTGAAGCCAGAGATGCAGCAAAAACACCCGCCAGTGCGCACAACATCCCCCAGTGTGCAAAACATGCGCCAGCATGCAAAACATCCCCTAAAATATCCCCCAGTGCAAAAACACCTGCCAGTGCGCAAAACATCCTCCCGTGCAAAAAACGCCCGTCAGTGCAAAAAACATCCTCCAGTGAGAAAACATCCCCCAGAGCAAAAAACAACTGCCAGTGCACGAAACATCCCCCAGTGCGCAAAACATGCCCCAGCGTGGAAAACATCCCCTAAAATATCCCCCAGCGCGAAAACACCCGCCAGTGCGTAAAAACACCTGCCAGTGCGAAAAACATCCCCCAGCGCGCAAAACAGTCCCCACAGCAAAGAATGATCTGCCCCAAATGTCCACAGTGCTGAGGTTCAGAGGTCCTGGTCTGCATCCATCCTCTTGATTATCCCCCTCCAAATGCTGCAGGAACTGGATCTGCTGTCTTTGGGGGCAGATGGGGTTTGCATTTTGATATGGGGAGCTTCGAGGGGTGGAATTTCTCTATGATGAGTGACTTTGAAGGTGACATTCTGATTAGAAACAGGGGTGTTGGCTGGGTGAGGCGGCTCACACCTGTAATCCCTTTGGGAGGCCAAGGCGGGCAGATCACTTGAGGTCAGGAGTTCAAGACCAGCCTGGCCAACATGGCAAAACCTCGTCTCTACTAAAAATAAAAAAAATTAGCCAGGCGTGGTGGCATGCACCTGTAGTCTCAGCTACTGGGGAAGCTAAGGCAGGAGAACTGCTTGTGCCCAGGAGGCGGAGGTTGCAGTGAGCCAAGATCATGTTACTGCACTCCAACCTGGGCGACAGAGCAAGATTCTTTATCAAAAAAAAAAGTACAAGGCCTGGCCACTCTGGTCTCTGTTCCAGGCTGCAGCTGAGGGCCCTGCCTCCCCTGGTGGTCACAGCCCCAATCTGGCCTCTTTGCATCACTCAGGGCCTTGCCTGGTCTCAGTGAGTGTTTGAATTTCGACTCCTGGAGTGTGAAGAATGTACGACGCTGGAATCAAATGGGATGGGCCCTGGCTTTGGTGAAATGTTCTAACTTCTCTGAGACTCAGTTTCCTCACCTGAAGAGTGGGGATGGAGACAGTTACTCTGTCCCAGGTGGCCTGGGGATGAACCAGGCAGGGCAGGTAAGTGCTGCTTGTGGCAGCCCAAAGAGGAGCCTGGAACCCCCTCCAGCAGCATCAGAACGCTGAGCACCGCGGCAAAAAATAAGACACAGGCCCCGCCCTTGAGCAGCTCTCAGTCTAGGGAAACGAGGTGAAAACGCAGACGACCAGCCAAGGCCTTGTGCCAGCCAGTGAATGAACCAGGGTTTGGGTTGGGGAGCTGGCTGGAGGAACCCAGGCGGCTTCCCAGGCTGGTGCTGTGTGACTGGGGCTTTGAACAAGAATTAACATTGGCAGGCGGAGAGCAGGAAGGGTTTTCCAGGCAGGGGACCAGCATGTGCAAAGGCCACAGATGATGTCCTGCAAGCCCAGGATGGCAGGGCTGGGCCCAGGACACTGCTTCACAGGGGATGCCCCTGACGTGGTGTTGTGGTGAGAAGCGCATGTTGAAGGTCCCACCAACAGGGCAGTGGTGGGGTGCCTCCACACAGGGCCCAATAAACAGCACCCCCAAAATGAAAACTTATTATTGGAAGGAACTTCCTCTCACCCTCAGACTCTCAACAAGAATGAAATGCCTGAAAAACACAATTCCCAGACCAGCCTGCTAGGAGCCCTCTGTACCCCCATAGCATGCCATCTTGAAGAGAACAAACCTGGGAAATCCCTGGGAGACGTGGGGAGGGGTTAGTGGGTGGGGGCTGGGACCCAGCGCCCCAGGTCTCTCCACGATTTGCCATCTGCTCCAGCTGCATTTTACCGCAAAGGCTGACAGGGGCAGCAGGAGAAGAGCAGCTGGTTCAGGACCAGGAGAAGGCGCCTCACAACCTCCTCTCCCTTCTCTGTGTCTTGCTCAGCCTCCACCACCAGATAAAGCGGAGCCCATTGGCCTCCTCCCCGAGTCGTCCCCCGCAGGGGGATTGTGCAGGGGAGAGGGGATGTCCAGAGAGACCGAGCCCCTCTTGTGGTGCTGGGCAGGGAGGGGAGAGGAGGCAAGGGGCAGGAGCTGGGGGGTCCTGGGGGAGGGGAGCACGCTGAGCCTGGCACTAATGACTCCTACAGGCCAGCCAGGGCAGAGCAGCTCCACCCACGGCCTCATTACCTCCCTTTCAGCCTTGAAAACCCTCTTCAGCCCTCCAGTGCCTGGAGATGCCCCTAAGACATCTGGGAGGCAGGCAGGAAGCCTTCACAACATCCACTGATGACTGTTTATTAAACACCTACTATGTGCTCGACTGGGGAGGAAATGCAAATGCACCAGCAGGCACTGAAAGTGAGCATGGTGGGCCAGATGCTGGCTAGGCAGGGACGTGGCTCAGGGGCCCACTTGGACCTCTGCTCCTTCACCAGAAGCCACAAGGGCAAAGGTGGGGTGCTTCCAGATAGGGTTCAACAAACAGCGCCCCCTCCCAAATAAAAACTACTTGTTGTCAGAAGGAACCTCCTCCCCTCTCATCCTCAAAATCTCATGTGAAATTTGCTTTTTGGCAACTAACTCAAGTTAAATATATCCATACATCACACTGGCCAAAGAGCAAGTGTGGTTGTGGTAGAACTGGCCCAAAGCTCTCAAGTTTGCAGCCTTGGCCATGGAAGTTTCGGTACCTGCCCTTGGGGAGTTCGCAGAGGGAGGTAGAGACACATGCTGACTGGCCGACCAAGGCCAAAGCTGGATCAAATCCCAGTTATGCTGTGTGATCCTGAGCAAGTGAACAGCCCTCTCTGAGCCTCAGGGCATTTATTTGTAAACTGGAATAATAGCATCTACCTCTGGCATTGTTACAGGAAATTGAGATAAGGCACAGAAAGCCCTTCATATACAGTAGGGACTCAATACAAGTATTGGCTGTTAGTCATGTTGCTGCTTAGAGCTGAAGAGCTCCCACTGAGGCTGGTGCAAAAGAGTGGAGAAGATGCCTCTTGACTCCTCCCTGGTCCCAAATCCTCCACAGTGGTGGGGCAAGGAGGTACAGATCATCAGCCTCAAGTCCAGAGCTTAGGGGGTGGGGGTGCCACCCACAGTGCAACACAGGTTTATTATTTTTAATTTTTAAAATAGAGACAGGATCTCACTATGCTGCCCAGGCTGGTCTCGAACTCCTGGGCTCAAGTGACCCTCCTGCCCTGGCCTCCCAAAATGCTGGTATTACAGGTGTGAGCCACTGCGTTCAGCCCCAACACATTTTTCCACACAGCATTCAACAGTAAGAAAAATCACTGACTTTTTGACATGGGAAGATTCATTAAGAACAACACACCTCCAGATGTCCAGCTTTCTCCCCCATATAGGAAATCCTGGTGACCACCGGCTGCCATTTCTGCAAGGCCAGTGCCAGGCAAGCTCCACTCCTGCACATCAGCCATGGGCTCTGCAATTCGCCACAGTCCCCACCACTCCCTCCTGTCTCATGCCCAGAAGACTCACTCACTGCTGTTACCAGATCACCCTGAGACTGCTGCAATTGTGGGACCAGATGACATCTCACACCCTGCCTGTCCTGGCTCTGCTTGGCTCCAAAGCCACTCTGGCTCCCCTCCGGATCCCCTGCCCATCTTTCTTTCTGGGCAGATCTCAACAACCACGGTCTCCCCAGGCCCCTGCTGCCCTGGTGGGGTTGGGGGTGAACGGGTGGGCCAGGCAACCCCAAGTCCCAGCCAAGCTTCCCTCTACAGGGCAGCAGCGCTCTGTGTGGGAAGCAGGAGTTGGCCGGGTCAGCTTCGCTGTCAGCCAAAGAGCTCCCCTGGGAAGTACCACATTCTTCTCATCAGAAAAATTAATCAAAATGACACCTCATGAACAAGATGTTTTGGCGGCAGAAAACAAACAGTGGTTTACAACAAATTAGTGAGGCTGCTCTGCGCCTCTGGGCACGTGAGCCAGGAGGAGGGCCGGCCTGGCACGGTCAGCAGGAAGCTGGCCCGGGCCAAGGGGACACCTGCCGCGGCCTCTGTGCACTTCCGAGGCCAGCAGCCCACACAGTTCCAGCCCCGTTGCACACTTTCACATCCACACATGCCTGAAACCATCTCCAGATGTGAGGGGCCCTCCCGTGCAGGCACGGGGCTGACGGCTGCCCCCTCCAGCAGGGTCTCAGGAACATTGGTCTGGAAGACGTGGGCCCCCTTTCTGGAGCCTCTTTCCTTTCCTGTGAGTGGACAAGGGCCCTGAGACATGGCGAGGCGAGGATTCCAGAGAGCTCAGGGCACCGCATGAGACGTTTCCAGGGGAGGAAACATTCCAAACCTGCAGCCTGGAGGGCACCCATGTGCCCTGCTCAGCTCTGGTGTCCCAGTCCTAAGACACCACAGACCCTGAATGCCAGCCTGAGCTCACAGCAGAGAACAAGCCCTGGTTTCTCGCCAAGTGAGGCAAATTTGACCAAGTCACCCCACCCCTGCTACAAATACCTCCATAGCTCCGATCGCCACACAACAATGTTAAACTCCTCTGTGTGGCCTTGAGACCCTGCACAATCTGCTCTCTGCTACCTCCCAGACCTCTCTCTCCACCCTGCCCTGGCTCACGCAGGCAGCCCATGCCAGACTAGCGATTCCTCAAGCACGGAGCTCAGGTGCGTTGCAGAGATTTTGCATTTGCATTTCCCTCGGCCGGGAGCACTCTTTCTTCTGACTCCAGACAGACACTTACTCATCATCCAGGTCTCAGCTTCCACGGTCCCTCCTCAGAGGCCTCTCCTGACCAGGGTTCCCTTTCATTTCATTTTTTTGTACATTTCATTTTTTAGAGACAGGGTCTCACTCTGTCACCCAGGCTGGAGTGCAGTGGTGCAATCTCAGCTCACTGCAGCCTTGAACTCCTGGGCTCAAGCAATTCTCTTACCCCAGCCTCCCAAGTAGCTGGGACCACAGGCACGCACTACCATGCCCAGGTAAAGGGCCCCCCTTTAGAAACAGCTATCTGATTTTATTTTTTCTTTTTGTTTTTTGAGACAGACTCCTGCTCTGTCGCCCAGGATGGAGTGCAGTCATACAATCATGACTCACTGCAGCCTTAATTTTTGTATTTCTTCCTTTTTTTTTTTTTTTTTGAGACGGAGTTTCGCTCTTGTTGCCCAGGCTGGAGTGCAATGGCGCGATCTCGGCTCACTGCAACCTCCGCCTCCCGGGTTCAAGCAATTCTCCTGCCTCAGCCTCCCGAGTAGCTGGGACTACAGGCACGTGCCCCCATGCCCAGCTAATTTTTGTATTTTTAGTAGAGACGGGGTTTCACCACGTTGGCCAGGATGGTCTCGATCTCTTGACCTTGTGATCCACCCGCCTCGGCCTCCCAAAGTGCTGGGATTACAGGCGTGAGCCACTGCACCCGGCCTCTTTTTTTTTTTTTTTACAGAGATGGGGTTTCGCCATAGTGCCCAGGCTGGTCTGGAACTCCTGGGCTCCAGTGACCCACCCACCTAGGCCTCCCAGAGTGCTGGGATTACAGGCGCTGAGTCACCATGTCCCGCCTATAACTATATCTTCTCCCAGTTTGGTCACTGTATTCTTGCACCAGACACAAGCTCCCTGAAGGAAGAGATCACACCTCTCTACCAAGGCAATATGTCATGGAAAGAAGAACGTGGATTCATATCCTGTTGTCCAATTGTGTGATCCTGGGTAAGTTACTTACCCTCTCTGTGCCTCAGTTTCCTCACCTGTAACATGGGATAGAAATAGCACCTCTCTTGTGGGATGTTATGAGGATTGACAAGCTGAAAACAGTGCCTGGCACAGCAGGGCTGGCTCTATGTCAGCCACCCCATGATTCCTGCTCACCGCTGAGCCGTAAGCATTGAGTCTGTCCTGGACCACTCCATTACTCACAAGCAAAGCTGGCTTTTCAGCCGGGCGCAATGGCTCACACCTGTAATGTCAGCACTTTGGGAGGCTGAAGCAGGTGGATCACTTGAGGTCAGGAGTTTGAGATCAACCTGGCCAACGTGGCAAAACTCCATCTCTACTAAAAATACAAAAATTAGCCAGGCATGGTGGCACATGCCTGTAATCCCACCTACTCGGGAGGCTGAGGCAGGAGAATTGCTGGAACCCAGGAGGTGGAGGTTGTAGTGAGCTGAGATTGCACCACTGGCTGGCTTTTCAGGCGGCTGACGCTCTTCTGCTCCATGCCCAGAATCCCTCCTGAGAGTTCTGGAGCTTTTCTCCCCTGCTTTAGTCCAGGTCCTCATCATTTTCCATCAAATCCAAACTAGTTTTCTAGCAAGCAAAGCCTCTCATGAACCTGCCTAAGCCAGCTCACTGACTCAGTCAGACTCTCTGAGGTTTAATTGCTTTTGAGTTTTAAAGATATTATTTTAGGCTGGGCGTGGTGGCTCACGCCTGTAATCCCAGCACTTTGGGAGGCTGAGGTGGGCGGATCACCTGAAGTCAGGAATTCGTGACCAGCTGGACCAACATGGTGAAACCCCGTCTCTACTAAAAATACAAAAATTAGCCAGGCGTGGTGTCAGGCGCCTGTAAGCCCAGCTGCTTGGGATGCCGAGGCAGGAGAATCGCTTGAACCTGGGAAGCAGAGGTTGCAGTGAGCCTAGATCACACCACTGCATTCCAGCCTGGGCGACAGAGCAAGATGGTCTCAAACAAACAATCAGAGACTACGCACGGCTGGAGCATGAGCCTCTTGCAGGCCATGACGAGGAGTCTGGATTTTATTCTCAGGTCATTGAGAAGCCATCTTGGAACAATTAGAAATAACTTTAAGATCTCAAAAAAAGATATTATTTTAATAATATCTAATCGATTTGAGATGTGGTCTGCCTATGTTGTTCAGGTTAGTTTCAAACTCCCAGACTCAGGTCCTCCCACTCTGGCCTCCCAAAGTGCTGCGATTACAAGTGGAAGCCGCTGGGCCTGGCTGTCTCTGGGCTTAGAGAAGCTAAGAGACTTGCCCACGGTCACACAGCTAAGATATGTCACAGAAGGGGCTTGGCTACAATGAAAGAGAGGTACAATTCTTAGTTAAAACCTCACAATGTTATAACGATCAATATAAAAGCATCACTGAAAACTTTTCATTTATATAGTATGGCATGAAAATGTGGCCTTTTGTACCATGAAAATACATATGTCGTAGCGTGGGCATGTATACATCTTGTGGCTGGGCACCGAAGGCCTGGGGCACAGGCTGGGCTCCAGTTGGAAAGCTGGCCAAGGGGGAACACTAGTAACTCCAGGTCACTTCCTGCACAGGACCTCTCGGGCCACAGCCACTGTCCACACCAGCGCCGAGTCTCATGGGCAGCGGGCAGCCTACCTGCTCTGGGGGCTGGACCTCTGGTGAATGGTGTGGCTCCCCTGCAGGGGCAGAACCCCATGCTAACACTGCCGTGGGGTGACCCAATATCCCTGTCCCAGCCCTCTCCACTCCGCGGACCCTTCGGAGGCAGAGCGGGTGGGTGAGGAACAGACAGCCCTGGGGTGCCACATGGCCAGGCCCCCCTGGCTGGCTGCTGTGTCTGATGGTTACTGTTCAGGCCAGCCCAGCGGGGGGGGAGGCCTCAAACACCTGCGTCGGGGAAGCAGTGGGGTCCTAGGGGAGAGACCAGGAAAGAAACTAAAGCTCTCCAAGCCCTCGGCTGCCCGGGCCCCTCAGGCCTGCACACGGCATCGGAACCAGCCCCAGAGGAAGGGCTTGGTGGAGGCTGAAATGTCAGCCTCTGATGGTGATGGCCCTTCGGGGTCACCGAAAGGAGGTGTCCACCCTGGGGGAGCACTGAGTGGAACTGACTAGAGATGGCGCAAAATCCCAGCTTTGAAAGAATTGAGATAGAAGACCCTGAGAATACCTGGGTGCCTTATGAGGACTCTCGCCTCCCAGAAAGCAGGTCTGCGGGTCAGGCTGGACACTGACTGGACAAGCAGGGTGCAGGGCACCAGCTCTGGGCCCAGACATCACAAGTTCAAACCCCAGCTCCACCACTTTCTGGGTGGGCAAGCAACTTAACCCCTCAGCGACTCAGTTTCCTCGTCTGTAAAACAGGAACAATGAATGACCAGACCCTCTTCACAGGCTGGGGTGTGACGCAACTGCAGCATCAGCCCCAACTCCAGCTGTGACAGTCATCATTCTAGAAGGGCCCCTCCAGCTCCCACTCTGGTGCAGTCACAGGCCTGGAAGGTCCGCGCACGCTCGGCTGCACCACCTCCCCCAGACAAAGCCCTTGTGGGGCCAAGATCAACACACCGGGGTTGGTGAATGACTCACCCACCCCTGGCCAGGACGCGCTTCCTGGAACAAGTCACCACAGGTAGGTCTAGGGGGCTCTCCAAGGCTTAGCAAGGCCCAGAGTGTGGCAGACAGGGGAGGGTGCAGTCCCGGCATGCCCCAGCTGCACCCCGGGGGGAATGCCACATCCCTGTGGCAGGAGTTGGGGGCGGACCTCAGTTTCAGAGCCCCACAGGCCTGGATTCCAAACCCAGCAGTGACCCTGGATAGGCGAGTCTCACCTCCAAGCCTCAGTCTCTGCCTCTGTAGATGGAAACATGAGCACCAGGCTCATAGGGATGATTGTGCAGACTGCAAAAAGCATACCAAGCGACAGGCAGGACCCACTGTTAGGGTACTCGGGTCCTAACAGGCCACAGGCAGCCAAGGTCCTGTGTCCTTTCTTCCCCTGATGTGACTTAAAAAATTTTTTTTTTAATTTTCAGAGATAGGGTCTTGTTCTGTGGTCCAGACTGGAGTGCAGTAACACGGTCATGGTTCATTGCAGCCTCAAACTCCCAGGCTCAAGTGATCTTCCCGCCTCAGCCTCCTGAGCAGCTGGGACCACAGGTGCACGCCATCACACTTGGATAATTTTTTGTAGAGATGAGGTCTTGCTTTGTTGCCCAGGCTGGTCTTGAACTCAAGCAATCTTCCCACCTTGCCCCTCCAAAGTGGTGGGATTATAGCCATGAGCTACCACATCTGGCCCCTAATGTGCTTTTTTTTTTTGAGACAGGATCTCTCTCTGTCACCCAGGCTGAGTGCAGTTGTGCAATCTTGGCTCACCACAACCTCTGCCTCCCAGGCGAGGCTCAAGCAATCTGCCCACCTCAGCCTCCCAGGTAACTGAGACCACAGGCATGTGCCACCATGCCCAGCTAACTTTCCTATTGTTTGCAGAAATGGGGTTTCGCCATGTTGCCCAAGCTGGTTTCAAACTCCTAGGCTCAAGTGACGCATCTGCTTTGGCCTCCCAAAGTGCTGGTATTACAGGCATGAGCCACGGTGCCTGGCCCCCACGTGCTTTTCAAGTCATCAGTGGGAAAAGTCACTCAGGAATGGTCACCATAACTTGAGGAAGAGGCAAAGGATGCAGCTCATGACTTCATTGTCTTTGGAAAGCAAAGAGATGGAGTTTGTCTGAAGAGGGGCAATCTCAGAGGGCTTCTCACAGGAGGTGGCATTAACTTAGGCTCTGAAGGATCAATAAGGGTTCCTAGATCATGAGATCTTGGAGGCCACTGTCCAGCTGTTACAAGCTTGGGCAAACCACTCGCCTGCAAACAGGCAGGTGAGCAGCATGTGCCTCAGGCAAGTAGAGTAAGGCCAGGAACCTGTGACTTGAGCGCAGATGCCCACCAGGCATTTCGAATCACACCATTTCGAAATGTAGTCCCAGCTACTTGGGAGGCTAAGGCAGGAGGATCACTTGAGCCTGGGAGTTCCAGGCTGCAGTGAGTTAGGATCACGCCTGCATTCCAGCCTGGGTAACAGAGTGAGATCCTGTCTCAAAACAAAACAAAAAGCACTCACTAAATGGGCTGTGCTGATAAAGTGGAGATAAGGTGGGGACAGGCAGGAGGACCAGAGGAGGTAGAGCAGCAGAGGGCACACCTGCAGGCAGAGCCCAAGGAACCACAAGAGGCCCTGCTGGGGACACTTTTCCTGTGAAGGGCACATCCCCAGGGACAGGCACACCAGGCCACGTGACCGCAGATAAGACCCATTCTCTCCTTCCCTGAGCCTCCATCTTCTCAACCATAAAATGAGGGTGACTGGCCAGGCACGGTGGCTCACACCTGTAATCCCAGCAGTTTGGGAGGTCGAGGGCAGATCACTTGAAGTCAGGGCTTCGAGACCAGCTTCGCCAACATGGTGAAACCCTATCTCTACTAAAAGTACAAAAATTAGCTGGGCATGGTGGCGTACACCTGCAATCCCAGCCACTCGGGAGGCTGAGGTAGGAGATCACTTGAACCCAGGAGGTGGAGTTTACAGCGAGCTGAGATCACACCACTGCACTCCAGCTTCGGTGACAGAGTGAGAGCCCCATGTCAAAACAGAAGAGAACAAAAGGGACACTTGATCCTTCCTTCCTTGCGGGGCCGTGGAGAGGATCCCAGGATGACAGAGGAGAGAAGAGGAAGGGAAAGGCCTTTGCAGGCCGCAAAGAGCCACTTGCCGGGGAGATGCCCGTCCCCCTTCCCCGGCTCCTCAGGTTACCTCGAGGCTGACTCCTGCCTCAGGAAGGGGAATCTGGCTAGAATTCTCAATGTCATCCTGGGCACTGTCCCTAAGTGTGCAAGAAAGGGCAGGAGGGCAGGAGGGCAGGAGCTGTTTCCGCTCACTACAGTAACCCCAGATGGCACTCAGCAAACAGTAGGCGCCCAATAAATGGTGGATGAGCACACGAATAGTCACAGCCCAGGGCTTGCATGGGACAGGGAAAGGCTGAGGTGCCTGGATCTGCTTCCTGTCTGCAGAAGTGAAATGTGCCCCCTGAACTCTGCTTCCTGAGTGCTCCTCCCCACGCTGGGGTCTGTGGAGGGAAGGGGGAAGGGCCCTCCCCTCACTTCTCGGGGCAGGATACTCACGTTCCCGAAGGAGGGGAGCCCTGCGGATCCCAGCCACCGCCGCAGGGCCTGTGGGAAGGCCCCATGGTCCCGCTCAGCCTGAAGCACGTCTGCTTCCAGGAAGGCGACGTGGTGTCCAACCATCTTGATGAAGGCCTGGCAGACAGGGAGAGGCGGGGATGCCACATCTGTGCAGCCTGGAGCCCATTCCTGGCCACACTCCCTAGGCTGGTGGTGACTCCAGGCTTTCCATCACTACGACCAGCCTCCCTCCAGCGGGGCTTCCCACAAGGCCAGCAGGGCCTGCTTAGCTGGAAGGGCACTGCAGCAACACTGATGACGGTCACAGCTCCGCTGGCGGCCTCTTGCCTTCTCCCCAGTGACCCTGTTCTTAGCCTCCATTTTACAGGGGAGGGAAATCAAGGCTCACAGAGGCTGGGCACCTGCTTGAAGTCACAAAGTCAGAAAGTGGCAGGGGGCGGTCTCAGGGCACATTCATCAGATTTATACATTCATCACTTTTATAGAAATGCTTATTTGTACTTTTCATCTATATTAAGGACACACAAACACTCATTTGAATAGTGGATGTGCTGCATATGGGAACTCAGAAACCACCAAGGGCCAGGCAGGAAACAAGCAGGTAAACGGGCTTAACGGGAACTAGGGTCAGCCAGAAAGCTGAGTCCAGGTCAACAGGGACCACTCAGCTCCAGGCCTCAAGAGCAGAGCTGCCAGTTTCAAGAAGGAAAAAGGGCGCGGTGGCTCAGGCCTGTAATCTCAGCTCCTTGGGAGGCCAAGGTGAGCAGATCACCTGAGGTCAGGAGTTCAAGACCAGCTTGGTCAACATGGTGGAACTTCGTTCCTACAAAATACAAAAAGTAGATGGACGTGGTGGTGGGCACCTGTAATTTCAGCTATTCAGGAGGCTGAGGCGGGAGAATCGCTTAAACCTAGGAGGCAGAGGTTGCAGTGAGCTGAGATCGCACCATTGCACTCCAGCCTGGGTGGCGGAGTGAAACCCCATCTCAAAATAATAATAATAATAAAAAATAGGCCACGTGCAGTGGCTCATGCCTGTAATCCCAGCACTTTGGGAGGCCAAGGGAGCCGATCACCTGAGGTCAGGAGTTCAAGACCAGCCTGGCCAACATGGTAAAACCCTGTCTCTACTAAAAATACAAAAACTGGCTGGGCATGGTGGCAGGCACCTATAATCCCAGCTACTTGGGAGGCTGAGACAAGAGAATCACTTGAACGTGGGAGGCGGAGGTTGCAGTGAGCTGAGATGGCGCCATTGCACTCCAGCGTGGGCAACACAGTAAGACCCCATCTCTACCAAAAATTGAAAATTAGCCAGGCATGGTGGCATGTGCCTATAGTTCCAGCTCCTCAGGAGGCTGAAGCAGGAGGATCACTTGAGCGCAGGAGTTCAAGACTGTAGTGAGCTCTGATCAGACTGTCTGGACTAGAATCCAAATTCTACCTCTCAATAGTTGTGTGCCTTTCAGCAAGTTACTTAACTTTCATTAACCTCAATTTCATTATCTGAAAAATGGGGATTAAAAACAGTAGGAACCTTGGCCAGGTGTAGTAGCTCTCATGCCTATAATCCCAGCACTTTGGGAGGCCAAGGCAGCTGATCACTTGAGGCCAGGAGTTTGAGACCAGCCTGGCCGTCATGGCGAAACCCAGTCTCTACTAAAAATACAAATAAAATTAGCCGGGTGTGGTGGCACATGCCTATAATCCCAGCTACTTGGGAGGCTAAGGCACAAGAATCACTTGAATCCAGGAGGCAGAGGTTGCAGTGAGCTGAGATCATGCCACTGTATTTTAGCCTGGGTAACAGAGCAAGACTCCGTCTCAAACAAACAACCAAACAAACAGAAAACCACTATCCTTATTCAACAAGTAGAATGCTTAGCAAATATTAAGAGCTCATCAAATCTCAGATGCTATGATGTTTAAAAGGACGTTCAGATTTTATGAAAAATCCCATTTTATTCAATGTTAGCAATGAATCTACACTTTAAAAAAATGCTGTGCAGGCTTAGTAAAATTTAACTCACCCATTTGTGACCTCTGGTGTGTGTCTTTTCATACCCGTCTCTGTGCTCAGCACGTGTCAGTGTGTGTGTGCGCGTGTGTACATGGCTAAAGGCAGCAGAGGGGGTGACTACAGTGCCGTCTCAGACAAGGCAGTGCCTCTGTGGCCTGCTTTGTTCCCTTAGTAAAATAGGAAAGATTTTCTCATACCAGGAACAGGAATGAGGACACCTCAGTGCAGGCTGCTTCCGGGAGCGCCTCCCCTTCAATAATAGCATGAAATATAGTCCTCTCAAGACCTTCCAGGCCTCCTGCCATCCAGCACTGCCCTCCCTTCTCCCTCCACGTGCTTCCCTTTGGTTCCTTTAAAGTGCCCAGCCTCACCCCACAGGGCCTCCGCACCTGCACTCCCTGGCTGCAGCGCCTGCTCTCCTTTCTCTGTGGGGTGCAGCCCTGCTTGTGAGTGTGTTTTTTTTTTTTTTGAGATGGAGTCTCGCTCTGTCGCCCAGGCTGGAGTGCAATGGCGTGATCTTGGCTAACTGCAACCTCTGCCTCCCAGGGTCAAGCAATCCTCCTGCTTCAGCCTCCCAAGTAGCCAGGATTACAGGCATGCACCACCATGCACAGCTAATTTTTTTTTTTTTGAGATGGAGTTTCACTCTTGTTGCCGGGCTGGAGTACAATGGCACAATCTCAGCTCACCACAACACCCACCTCCCAGGTTCAAGTGATTCTCCTGCCTCAGCCTCCCGAGTAGCTGGGATTACAGGCATGCGCCACCACGCCTGGCTAATTTTGTATTTTATAAAATGTTTCTCCATGTTGGTTGGGCTGGTCTCAAACTCCCAACCTCAGGTGATCCACCCGCCTCAGTCTCCCAAAGTGCTGGGACTACAGGTGTGAGCCACCAACCCCGACCTGAAATGCTTATCTATTCACGGTCCATGCCCTTTAGAAGGTGGATTCTGAAAGAGGAGCTGCTGAGTCAGCACTGCTCACAGGCCAAGACCAGAGCCTGGTCCAGGAGCCCGGGGCCCATATGGATGGTGGATGCATGAATGCACACATGCATGAATGAATGAGTGAATAAGGGAATTAGTGTATCCTTAGCAAAACGACATTGGGTGAACCCAAGATGGAGACTTCTCTTGTGCTGGGGCCACCCTGGGGTTCTGGCTGCAGCGGGGCTAAAAGGCTGAATTAGCCACGTCGTGTGTGTGTGTGTGTGTGGGTGTGTGTGTGTGTGTGCAGATGTATGCCTGTGTGTGCGTATGTGTGTGTGTAGAGGTGGGTGGGTGGGAAATGGTCCAGGAAGCATCTGACACGGGCTCCAGCCTCAGAGGCCTGGCTCAGCCAGCACATATGGTTGTAAAACTCAGACCAAAGTCCCGACTCCCCTTCCTCCAGCGGATTCCAATTTTATGCTCCCTGCGTTAATACCAATCTGGTGGAGAGTGTGAGGCGATGCCGAGGAATGCACGCTCACAATGTCTGAACCGTCTCCAAGATGCCTGCCAGCGAGGCCAGCCCAGCCAAGCCGCAGTCAGAGAGGCTGAAACCTGGGCCAGGGCAGCCGCGACTCCGGAGAGGAGACGCACACGTCCACCGGCACAGCCAGGCTGCGGTGGCTGCTGGTGAGTGACGGGGCCCACCGCGCATCTCAGCCACCCTGAGGGCTGGGTGCAGGCAGTATGATTGATTTCTGATATTTTCCTCTTCAATAAAAATGGACTACTTTATAATCAGCTGAGAGGGAGGAGAGGAGGAAGGCCTCATTGTTTAAAAATACATAGGCAAGTATTGAGGAGTTTGAACACTTCCCCCCCGCCCCCTGACGCAGGGGTCTTGCCATGTTGCCCAGGCTGATCTTGAACTCCTGGGCTCAAGTGATCCTCCCACCTTGGCCTCCCAAAGTGCTGGGATTATAGGCCAAGCCACCATGCCTGAAGAATGTGAACACTTCTGATTGGGCGTGGTGGCTCACACCTGCAATCCCAGCACTTTAGGAGGCCAATGTGGGCAGACCACAAGATCAGGAGATCTAGACCATACTGGCTAACGTGGTGAAACCCCATTTCTACTAAAAATACAAAAAAAATTAGCTGGGCGTGGTGGCACACACCTGCAGTCCCAGCTACTTGGGAGGCTGAGGTGGGAGGATCAGTTGAGGCTAGGAAGTGTGACTGCACCATTGCACTCCAGCCTGGATGACAGAGTGAAAACTTGTCTCAAAAAAAAGTTAGTGTTTATTAATACAACTGACAAAGGGTCAAGTTCTGGCCTGAGAGGTCACCTCGTGGTTTCCAAGCTCCCACCTGGCAGGTCACACTGATTCTGAGGGTAGCACTCTGTGGAAACCACTGACACCGTAGTCACCCCAGGACTCCCGGCTGGCAGGGCAGAGCAGTGACTGTCCATCCTGGACAAACTATCCCTCTCTCAGCCTTGGGCACCACTACAACCAGCATCATAATAGTCTGTCCTTGCTGAGCGCCTGCAGGATGCCAGGTACCGGCTTCACTTAATCCTTACAATGACTCTCAGCAGCAGACGGCACATTCTCTTCCTGGCAATGAGGGGGTCTTGCTATGACATTGACTCCAAGGGGATTTGTGAAGTACCAGAGGGGCAGATCAGAGCCCCAGCTCTCTGGCTCTGGAGTCCACCTGCCCCATACAGTGCCAGGTTCTCAGCAGGTCCCTCAGTTTTACTGTTGATGTCACACACTTGAGCTAACAGGAAATACATGGTCTCTCTCTTGATCTTCAAATCCATGCCCCTCTTGGAACCTCACTCAGGATACCCCGCTTTTAACCGGGTATCAGTTACAGAGAAATCTCTCGACTCTAAGGAAAGCAGATGCAGGGGTGTTGACAAGAGGCGAGTACCACTTAGCCTCAATGTTGGTGAGACTCTAGGGCAGAGTGCGGCCTGTGACCGCCAGGAGATTCATACCCCGCAGTGGTGGCAGTTGCTTCTCAGCTCCAGCAGTTCCCAGAAAGGAATGGGAAGAGCTTGGGCTTGGTCTTCTGACACCTGGTCCCTCAGCAGTCCTGGCTCCTGTTGGCATCTGAGTTTACAATCTCCATCTGTCTAAACTTTTTTTTTCTTTATATAGAGACGGGGTTTCACCATGTTTTTCAGGCTGGTCTCGAACCCCTGGACCTTGTGATCCACCCACCTTGGCCTCCGAAAGTGCTGGAATTACAGGTGTGAGCCACTGTGCCTGGCCGCAATCTCCATCTAAAACTTAGAGTAGTTGCTGGTGAGAGTTCAAAATGGTAGTCACTTTGGAAAACTGTCTGAAACTTCCTAAAATGAGTTTCCATAGCTCTCCTGAAAAGACCAGCCAATAATTCCACTCCTAGGTATCTATCCAGAAGAAATGAAACCACATGTCACACAAAAACTTGTACGCAAACATTCATAGCAGCATTATTCATGACAGCCATAAAGTGGATACCACCCAAACGTCCACCAGCTAATGCACAGACAAATAAAATATGGTCTAGCCATATACCAAAAGATTATTTAACCAGAGGGTGGGTGTGGTGGCTCACGTCTGTAATCCCAGCACTTTGGGAGGCCAAGGCGGGCAGATCATGAGGTCAGGAGTTCGAGACCAGCCTGACCAACATGGCAAAACCCCGTCTCTACTAAAAAGAAAAAAATACAAAAAAAAAATTATTCAACCGCAGAAGGAATGAAGTCCTGGCACACGCTACAACATAGATGAACCTTGAAACTGTTATGGCAAGTGAAAGAGACCAAACACAAAAGGCCATATATGGTATGATTCCATTAGCATGAAATGCCGTGCACAGGCAAATCCAGCGACAGAAAGCAGATGAGAGGCTGCCAGAGGCGGAGCTGGGGAATGGTTGCTAACAGGCATGCAGTATTTTTGTTTGTTTGTTTTTTCTTTTGTTTTTATTTTTTAAGGCATGCAGTATCTTTTGGGAAAATGTTCTGGAATGAGATAGTGCTGATTGTTGTATCACCTGGTAAATACACCCCACACCTCCAAATAGTATACTTTAAGAATAATTGGCTGGGCATGGTGGCTTATGCCTGTAATCCCAGCGCTTTGGGAGGCTGAGGTGGGTGGATTGCTTGAGGTCAGGAGTTCGAGACCAGCCTGGCCAATATGGTGAAAACCCATCTCTACTAAAAATACAAAAATTAGCCAGGTGTAGTGGGCATGCCTGTAATCCCAGCTACTTGGGAGGCTGAGGCAGGAGAATCACTTAAACCCAGGAGGCGGATGTTGCAGTGAGCTGAGATCCCACCGCTTCACTCCAGCCTAGGAGAGAGAGCGAGATTCCATCTCAAAAAAAGTCTGAGACCAGACTGGACAGCAACTTAGTGAGCCCTGGTCTCTACAGTGAATAAATGAATGAATGAATGAACGAATGAATGAATGAATGAAAAAAGAATAATCAATGTCAACTTTCTTGTTGGTGGGAGTGGGGGTTCTAGCAGCTGCAATCGCTCTGATGGGTCCTGTCATTCTTGGAACAGGGTCCAAACTCCAGGCGTTGGCCCTACACTATCCGCCACGCCCCTCACTCCAGTCTCATCCCTGACCTTGAGCTCCTCCCGGCCCGAAGGTGCCTGAGAGGCTGCCTTTTCCCACCCCTGGACCTTCCTTTGCACAAGCTGCTCCTCCCCAGGTTTCCTGTGTCAGATCTCAGACCTTAGGGTCAAGGTCACATACTTGGGAAGCCCCCTCTGTTCTAGCTCCGGCCAGGAGCCCTTGGCGTGTGCTCTCGCGGCTGGCCTGCCCCACCTGGACTGCTTCCCTGTCCAGTGCTCCTCCAGGATCACCAGCAGGGAACCAGGCATCTCCCCTCGGCTGTATGCCCTGCACCCATCTCAGGGCAGCCCACCGTGTAGCAGACATGTTGAATACAAGGATTTGGGTGCAAGAACCTCACCACTGTAACTCCCATTTTATAGGGAAAGGAGGCTCGCGATTTTCTGGGGGTCACACACGAGGAGGTACTAGCACTAGGACTTGAACCCAGGCTATGCTGCTCTAGATCAGCACTTCGCAACAGGGGCGATCTAGCCCCCCAGGGGACATTTGGCAACATGATCAGTAATCTCGCTGGGGAGTGGGGCTGCAGGAATGCTAATAGTATCGTGAATGGAGGCCAGGGAGGCTGCTAAGCAACTTACAATGCCCAGAACTGCCCCACAGCAGAACACTTCCCAGGTCAGCAGCACTGCTCCGGGGTGTGTGTGCCTGACCACTAGGCTGTCCTGACTCTTCGGTGGCTTCCTCTTCCTCAGGATAAAGGCCAAAGTCCTGACCTTGGATGGCAAGGCCTGGACAACCTGGCTGCTGCTGTGCATTTCTCCAGCCCCACTGGGGTCAGATTCCCTTTTGACCCCAGGACCTGGCCTCCCAGGATCCTTCCAACATCCCAGTCTTTGTCCTGCTCAGAGCCAAGATCCCACCTGGAGCCCCTGCCTAAGCTGCGCCCACCTAACCCAGTTCCCACAGGTCCCCCACCCAGCTGACGTGGTTCCTTCCACTCGCTCTCCAGGGGCCTGCAGACCCCAGGCCTCAGTCGCTACTTCCCTTCACAGCGCTTGCCTAATGAAAGCAAATCCTGGCTTAGTGTGGGCAGCCGAACAATAGCTCCCAAAGATGTTCATGTCCTAGTCCCAGAACCTGCGAACATGTCATCTTCCTTGGCAAAAGCGCCCCTGCGGGTGTGATTAAGTGAAGCGTCTTGGAATGGGAGATCACTGTGGATCATCTGGGTGATCTCAAGGGTCCTTACAAGTGGGAGGCAGGAGGGCCAGCAACAGAAAGACAGGAAGATGCCACTCTGTGGGCTTTGAAGGGGGAGGAAGGGGCCAGGAGCCGAGGAATGCAGGCAGTGCTAAAATCTGGAAAAGACAAGGAAAGGCAAGGATTCTCCCCAGAGCCTCTGGAAGGGGCCAGCCTGCCACCACCTTGACTTCAGCCCCATAAGGCACATTTTGAGGTTCTGACTTCCAGAACTGTAAGATAATAAATGTGTGTTGTAGCCGAGCACAGTGGCCCATGTCTGTAATCCCAGCACTTTGGGAGGCTGAGGTGGGCAGATCACTTGAGGTCAGGAGTTCGAGACCAGCTTGCCCAACATGGCAAAACCCTGTCTCTACTAAAAATACAAAAATTAGCCAGACACCGTGGCAGGTGCCTGTAATCCCAGCTACTTAGGCTGAGGCAGGAGAATCACTTGAACCCAGGAGGCAGAAGTTGGAATGAGCCAAGATCATGCCACTGCACTCCAGCCTGGGCAATAGAGCGAGACTCCATCTAAAAAAAAAAAAAAAGTGTGTGTGTTGTTGCTGTTGTTGTTTTCAGTTGGGCAGCCTCCTGAGCTAGGGTGGTGCAGGGAGGCTCCTGTGTGTTGTTTTAAGCCACTAAGTTCATGGTAATTTCTCCCAGTAGTGATCGGAGGCCGATATAGTAATACCCTGCTGAGGGTCTCTCCCGGCCCTCGGTCAATGTCCGTGGACTGAATGCTCAGAAAGGAATGGGCAAGACAGCTGGGCTGGCCCAGGCCAGGCGAGAACCAGGCTGCAGATCTTCACATTTTCTTTCCTCTTTCAAATGTGTGGAATAAAATTCAAATGAATCAGCTATTCCAAGGGCAAAGTTTTAATTATATTCCTGCTTCATTCTCTGCTGACAAGAATGTTAATTCTCTGCTAACTCAGAGTGCTGATGGCTGCTTTGCAGCCTGGGAGGGGCCCCACATTCCCTCTGGCCAGGTGACCAGGACACAACCGCAAGCTCCTCCCAGCTTCCCAGTCCTCTGCTGTGCAAGGAGCTGGGGTCCCAAGCCTAGGGCCCAGGCAGACGAAGAGCATCCGCTCCAGCACATATGAGCTGGAGTCCTGGCTTGATATAACTCGTGCTGTGACTGCAGAGAAGTGGCTTACCTTGCAGAGCTTATGCTCCTCTTGCAGGAGATGGGGGCAGTGAGGGGACTGATCCTGCAGTGCGGCAGGGAGGAAATGAGATGGCATACAACTCAGCCAGGCGAGTAAAAGACGAGCGAGCCATGACAGCTGTCAGGCAACAGGGCACAGTGGGGACTGTGGAAAACTGGAGAGCCCCTACCCTTCTGGGAAGCAGCTGCCACCAGCTCTATCCATTCTTTTTTTTGAGACGGAGTCTTGTTCTGTTGCCCAGGCTGGAGTTCAGTGGCACAATCTCGGCTCACTGCAACCTCTGCCTCCCGGGTTCAAGTGATTCTTGTGCCTCAGCCTCACAAGTAGCTGAGATTACAGGTGTGCACTACCATGCCTGGTTGATTTTTGTATTTTTAGTATTTTCACCATGTTAGCCAGGCTGGTTTCGAATTCCTGGCCTTGACTGATTCACCTACCTTGGCTTACCAAAGTGCTGGGATTGTAATCCAGCGTGAGGCACCATACTCAGCCTTCACCCATTCTTGCAAGAATGCTGCAAGAATGCAACCCAGGGGCTGGAAATATTCTCTCAATTTGGGTCATCATTACATGATGTTGATATATGTAAAAATTCACTAAACTACATACATAGATATATATACATTATATATTTATGCCTTGAAACATAAACAGATTAAAGCATTTAAGGAAATGTGCGCCTAGGGTTATCAAAGCTTCTGAATTTTCAAAAGCTTAAAATGTAGATTTTTATATAAAGTACCCGGATTTTTTTTTTTTTTGAGATGGAGTTTTTGCTCTTTTGCCCAGGCTTGAGTGTAATGGTGAGATCTCGGATCATTGCAACCTCCACCTCCCAGATTCAAGCCGTTCTCCTGTCTCAGCCTCCTGAGTAGCTGGGACTGCAGACACACGCCACCACAACCTGCTAATTTCCTGTAGTGTTAGTAGAGATAGTTTCACCATGTTAGCCAGGAGTGTCTCGACCTCCTGACCTCGCGATCTGCCTGCCTTGGCCTCCAGAAGTGCTGAGATTACAGGTGTGAGCCACCGCACCTGGCCTAAAGTGCCCTGATTTTTAAACGTTGGAACCTTTTTTTTTTTCTTTTTGAGACAGGATCTTACTCTGTCGCCCAGGCTGGAGAGCAGTGGTACAATCAAGGCTCACCACAGCCATGACCTCCTGGGCTCAAGCCATCCTCCTACCTCAGTCTCCCAAGTAGCTGGAACCACAGGCATGCACCACCACACCTGACTAAGTTCTGTATTTTTTAGAGAGATGGGGTTTTGCCATGTTGCCCAGGCTGGTCTCAAACTCCTGGGCTCAAGCAATCCTCCCACCTCGGCTTCTCAAAATGCTGAGATTACAGGCATGAGCCACCATACCTGGCCTGGAAACAAATTCTTACTTGTGATTTTTTCAAAATATCACTTGAGTGCAGACCCCCCAACCCTCACCACCAACCCCCTCTGTCGGGCTTTATGCCTGACATGCTCAAGGCCGGAGCAGCGTCCTCCAGGAAAAGGCAAAAGCCAGATTAAGTCCACAGCCTCAGAACCTTCATTTTCCCGGACACACCTCTAGCCGGTCCACTCTGGCGTAGATACCACGCATTTCTGTCAGTTTGGCCTTAAGGACTGGGATGTGTTCCTCCAGTATCTGTGAAGTATCACTCCTGATCTGCAAGGGACAAAAAAGCTCATCAGGCCTTCTGCCCCATCACCGTGTCCTCCCGCCTGCCTCAGAGGTTGGCCAGGGTCTGTGCAGACCTCACTGATGGCTGAGGTGCCAGGTGGCGTCCTGCCCAAGACAGGCCCTAGAACAACCCAGGGCACCAGGAGAGGGCCAACCTCGTGGCCTCTGCGGACCCAGACCTACCCGGGTATTATTTAATGAACCACAAATTAATCACTTAACACCAAACACAACACCAGTCCCAAATTAAATATCTTCATTTTCTAAACCACTGCACTAGAGCAAATGGAAAGAATTAGAATCTCGTCTCTAAACCAAAGTCAAACTCAGTCCAGTTTTCATTGCATTGCAATTAATATTAACAAGTGGATCGTTTTGATTAATATTCATTAATCATGTTAATGAAAACCACAAGTCTCATGTATTAGATGCTTCCGACACTCAGGCACTGTGTTAAGTACTTCCTTGCACTGTTTCATTTTGTTTTCATTTTCTTCTGCTTGCAAAGGCCCCAAAAGTGAACTGTATGAAGCCACGTATCCTTCCCTCAATCACTGAAATCAGATACTGATGGTTCCATTTTCCTTCAGAGCCCAACAACCAAGCCTAACTCTTTTGTGTGTGAGAGAGAACGAGAGATTCCATTTTCATGTCATCTTTGCTGTGCAAAAAAGGCAATATACTCATGGCTCTCAAATTCTGGGGAGTGGCTAGGTGCGGTGGCTCACGCCTGTAATTCCAGCACTTTGGAAGGCACAGGCAGGTGGGTCACCTGAGGTCAGGAGTTTGAGACCAGCCTGGCCAACATGGTGAAACCCCGTCTCTACTAAAAATACAAAAATTAGCCGGGCATGATGGCGCATGCCTCTAAATCCCAGCTACTCAGGAGGCTGAGGCAGGAGAATCGCTTGAACCCGGGAGACGGAGGTTGCAGTGAGCGGAGATCAAGCCACCGCACTCCAGCCTGGGTGCCAGTACAATACCTTGTCTCTAAAACAAATAAAAATTCCCCTTGAGAAATGGCTGGTTCTAGGACTGAGTTGAGCCTGGAGCATCTCGTAGCACCAGAAAGCAAGGAAGTGTTCCACAAAATAAAGGATGGGGCTTACCCAAGGGACATGGAGCCAACCTGCAAGAGTGACATGGCCAAAGCTGGGACAATCTGAGCAACAAAAAACTAACCCAGTATTAGATCATAACTCGAAATACAAAGTAAATGTGCACAAGCTTAATACATGCAAAGAACTGAACGGGTCTGGAAAGGGTGAAATGGTAAATTCCATTGGAGAAAGCCAGCAGACACCACTATATGCAGATTGGCATCCGTGATGCCATGTGGGCACTGGGTGTCCTCCGATGGGATGTAATAAGAAGCCCCCCTCTGAGGTGATTGTTCCATAAATCCCTGTCTCCAGTCTAACCACAAGAAAAACATCAAACCAAAATCGAGGGACCTTCTAGGAAACACCTGACCAGCATGCCTCAAAACCGTGCAAGGGATGAAAAGCAAGGTATGACTGAAACTGTCACAGACCAGAAAAGACTAAGGAGATGTGACAACCTCGTGCCATGTGGCACCTTAGACTGGATCCTGGAACAGAAAGAGGACCCTCATGGAAAACTGGTGACATCAAAACAAGGCGTGGAGTTCAGGGAACAGCAACATACCAATGCTGGTTTCTTAGGTTTTTTGTGGAGGGGGGAAGGCTGTTTCTTGTTTTTTTGTAGGGTCTTGCTTTGTCACCCAGGCTGAAGTGCAGGGATGCGATCATGGCTTATTGCAGCCTCGACCTCCTGGTCTCAAACAATTCTTCAGCCTCAGCGTCTTGAATAGCTGGGACTACAGCTGTGCACCACCATGCCCAGCTAATTTTTTATCTTTTGTAGACACAGGGTTTCACTGTGTTGCCCAGGCTGGTCTTGAATTCCTGGCCTCAAGCTATCCTCCTGCCTCAGTCCAAAGTGCTGGGATTACAGGCGTGAGCCATCATGCCTGGCCCCTTAGTATTGACAGAGGTACTGTGGTGATGTGAGATGTTAACAAAGGGAGCCAGGAGCTCAAGACCAGTCTGGGTAACATAGTGAGGCGCCACCTCTATTAAAAAACTAAAAATGCAATTAGAAAAAAAAAAAAAAACAACCTAAAATGCAATAACAACAAAACAAAACTAAACTAAAAATGGTGGCCAGGCGCAGTGACTCGTGCCTGAAATCCCAGCACTTTGGGAGGCCGAGGTGGGTGGATCATGAGGTCAGGAGATCGAGACCATCCTGGCCAACATGGTGAAACCCCGTCTCTGCTAAAAATACAAAAAAATTAGCTGGGCGTGGTGGTGTGCGCCTGTAATCCCAGCTACTGGGGAGGCTGAGGCAGGAGAATCTCTTGAACCTGGGAGGCGGAGGTTGCAGTGAGCCCAGATCGTGCCACTGTACTCCAGCCTGGCAACAGAGTAAGACTCCATCTCAAAAAACAAACAAACAAAAAAATTTAAAGTGTATTAAAAAAACTTTAGAGTCAATATGGCAACTCTTTGAACAATCTTTGTAACTCTTCTGTAAATCTAATCTATTCCCAAATAAAATATACAAATGTGGTTTTTAAAAACTCAAGGAATTAGGTCTAAATTTACAGCTTCTCTCAAGTCAACAGCTTTGGCAATGATGGGCCTGAATCTCCCCAAAGGCTGGGGCTTCTCTCTCCAGATGGGCCTGAGTGCTGGGGTTTCCACAGTCCTTTCCTCTCGCCAGTGTCCCACCCCAGCTCTATTCTCTGTCTGACTCCAGCATTTGTTACCAGTGACAGGGAAAAGGCCTCAGTCTCCTCCCTTTCTTCCCCAAGGCCGGATTTCTAGAGAGAAGCTCATCCCTCGACAAGGCTAAACTTGGAGAAAATCATCCTGATGTAGCAAAGAGCAGATAATTAACTCGAGGGCAAGGTCAGAACATGGAGGAACAAACTCGAATCTTATCTTTCTGTTAATTTCTAAAGAAAGAAATCGGGGGAGAAGTGAGAATGAGCTTCAGGGTATGGGCTGGGATTGGCAACATACAGGAGACAGAGAAAGTGGTAGAGAGGAGATTCAAGACCACCCCTAGCTCCCTAAATCCCAAAGAATTGGGAACAAAGAAGTCTCTTCTCTATTTTTTTCCTTATTTTTATTTATTTAGTTTTCTTCGTTGTTTGGAGACGAATCTCACTCTCTCCCAGGCTGGACTGCAGTGGCTCCATCTTTGCTTAATGCAACCCCACCTCCCAGGTTCAAGCGATTCTTCAGCCTCAGTCTCTGGAATAGCTGGGATTATAGGCACATACCACCATGCCCAGCTAATTTTTGTAGTTTTAGTAGAGACGGGTTTTACCATGTTGGCAAGGCTGGTCTTGAACTCCTGACCTCAAGTGATCTGCCCATCTTGGCCTCCCAAAGTGCTGGAATTACAGGTGTGAGCCACTACGCCCAGCCTGTTTCTTATTTTTGGAGAAGTCCCTTCTCTGATACAGCTTCTTCAATGGCTGAAACCAAAGGCAACAGGGAACTGTTTAACTGTTTATACCTGCCCAGAGGTTTCCGGCAGTTACTCAAAATGGGGGGCCAGGGAGCGCAATCCCAGGGGCTGAAAGACCCCAGCCTTACCCTTGGTTCCACCCTGGGCTGGGAACCATAAAGGAAACTTTAGGGCCAGGTGCAGTGGCTCATGCCTATAATCCCAATTCTTTGGAAGACTGAGGCAAGAGGACCACTTGAGGCCAGGAGTTCAAGACCAGTCTAGGCAACATAGTGAGGCATCCTCTCTATTTAAAAAATTAAAAAAATTTTTAAAGGAAAAAAAGGAACTGTAGGGTTAATGTAGGACCAGTCTGGAACGGCATGATACCAGCACAGCATACTCCATGAACTCTCACCGTGTGCTGGGGCGGGCCCCGTGATGCAAGAACTATTTCCTCTTCAACCTTATTTTAAGGGAGATAAAAATCAAGGCTTAGAGAAACTAAATGAGCTGGCCCAAGGTCACAAAGCTAGAAAGTGGGAGAGGGAGGATTCCAATCCAGATGGGCCTGAGGCCACCCCTCCTAACACGAGATCTACAGACATTGTTCCATCAGGCCGAGGCAGTGTCAGCCCAACCATACCTAAAAAACAAGAACAGTACAACCAAACCAGATGCCAGGATGTCAAAGCCAGGATCTTTCCCTTAGAAACCAAGAACTCTGCCTTCTTGTGAAAAATCAGAAGACCTAGCCACGCTGAGCCAAGACCTGGCCACGCTGAGCCCATGTTCCACATGGCAACAATCAGCTGGAGCTGAGTGACAGCTGCCACTTTTGTTAACCCCAGTCCCCAACAATCCCTACAGTCTCCCCAACACGGAATCCATGGCTACCCAGAGGAGCACTTTCTTCTTATAGAGGCGTCAAAAGGAAAATAACACATTTTTCATCTCCAACCCACTTCTCATTATATTACAGGCATTTGCATTTGCACACCTTGGGCCAGGCTCTGAGAAGAGCAAAGAGATGTCAGTGAAAAAGGCTCCATGCTCCAGAGTCTCTGCCGGGACAAACAACCAACCAGGTATGCTGGCCTAGGGGCCACAGACCCTTCCCCCAACTATCCTCCCACCTCCCCGGAGCTGGTCTCCCGAGCCCAGAAGTCTGGGCAGCAGGTGCTGAGGTCATCACAGAGCAAAGTCATCTGTCCAGGATGATTCAGGAAGGAGAGCCAAATGCACTTGACCCAACAACATGCACCCACGCCAAATGTAACTGCTGGGCCAAGGCCAACAGGAAATGTTCTCCATTTATGTGTGCGAAGTACGAGTCTACTCCTTGGCAGAAGGTGGGCCCAAGGCCACTGGAGTTTCAGAGGGATTGGACAAGCTACCCAAACCCCAGAGCGCACTAAGCTGGAAGGCTTTCCAGATCTAGCCGTACAGTGGACAACTTCATCCGTGCCATGCCCCTCTGGTGCTTTGGTAATGATGATGATGACATTAGTAGCTACCATTTATCAAGTTGAATGATGAGTCATCTGTGTGCTAAAAAAAAAAAAAAAAAAAAGTAGCTACCATTTATTAGTCATTTAATAAATAGCAGGCACTGGGCCGGTCCCGATGGCTCATGCCTGTAATCCCAGCACTCTGGGAGGCTGAGGCAAGCAGATCACCTGAGGTCAGGAGTTCAAGACCAGCCTGGCCAACATGGTGAAACCCCATCTCTACTAAAAATACAAAAATTAGCCAGGTGTGGTGGTGGGCACCTATAATCCCAGCTACTTGGGAGGCTGAGGCAGAAGAATCACTTGAACCCAGGAGGCGGAGGTTACAGTGAGCCAAGATAGCACCACTGCACTCCAGCCTGGGCAACAGGAGCAAAACTCCATTTCAAAAATAAAGAAATAAAGAAATAGCGGGCACTGTGCCCAGCAGTGATCTTTAAATGAGTGAGTGTAAGTGACACAAAGTGCATAGCTCATAAGTGGGCAGCCTGATGAATACACACATATGTTCACATCTGTGTAACCTCCACCAAGACTTAGATACAGAATACTTCATCACCCTGTAAGTCCTCCTGCCCGCCATGACTCCCTCTCCAAACCAACTACTACCTGACTTACACCACCCATAGACTAGTTCTGTCTACTCCTGAACTTCAGACTAACGGAATCACACAGAATGTATTCTTGTGTCAAGCTTTTCAAATTTATTATTATTATTTAAAAATAAAGATGGGGTCTCCCTGTGTGGCCCAGGCTGGTCTTAAACTCCTGAGCTCAAGCAGCTCTCCCACTTTGTTCTCCCAGAGTGCTAAGATTACAAGTGTGAGTCGTCATGCCTGGCCATGATTTCTTTCACTCAATATCACGTGTGAGATCATCTATGTTGCTGCGTAGAGCAGTCAATTATTTTTCATTTCTGCGTAGTATTCCAATATATGCATAAACAATATTTGCTTCATTCATTCCACTGGTGATGGATATTTGGGTTGTTTCCAGTTTGGGGTATCACGGATAAGGCTTCCATGAGCATTTGTGTGTGAATTTTGTGTGGTCTGGCACCTGTTTTCATTCTTCATTGGTAATGACAAGAATTAGAATTTCTGGGATGTAGGTTAAACAATGTTCAACTTTCTAAGAGGCCAGGCGCGGTGGTTCACGCCTGTAATCCCAGCACTTTGGGAGGCCGAGGAGGATGGAACACTTGAGGTCAGGAGTTTGAGATCAGCCTGGCTAACATGGTGAAACCTCATCTCTACTAAAAATACAAAAATTAGCTGGGCGTGGTGGTGGGCACCTGTAATCCCAGCTACTTGGGCATGACAATCGCTTGAACCCAGGAGGCGGAGGCTGCGATGAGCTGAGATAGTGCCACTGCACTCAAGCCTGGGCAACAGAGTGAGACTGTGTCCAAAAAGAAAAAAACAAACTTCATAAGAAACTGCCAAGCTGTTTTCCTAAGTGGCTGTAGTTTTTTTGCATTTCTACCAGCAATGTGTGAGAGCTTCACTGCTCTACGTCCTTGCCAACACTCGGTATTTTGGTGGTTTGTAAGATCTAGCCATTCTAGAGGTGTGAAGCACACATCTCCGCCTCATCTATTCCTTACAGTAACTCTTTGGAGATGGAAATTTGTAGTGGATTAAGGATAGCCACAAACTCCTTAATTCCTTCCACGAAGGGGTAGAATCCGTATTCTCTCCCCTTGATTCCGGCTGGGCTGTGTGACTGCTGTGTGACCAATAAACTACAACAGTCGTGACACTGTGTTAATTTCCATACTCAGGCCTCAGGACATGTGGCAGCTTCCTCTCCAGCCCATTGGATCGCTTGCTCTGGGGGAGGCCAGACAGCCATGCTATGAGGAAGCCCATGCCAGCTACGTGGAGAGCGTGCACGGGGGCAAGTTACGCCAACCAGCCCCAGCCATCCCAGCCCAGGTACCAGGCAAGTGATGAAGGAGCCAGCTTCGACTCCAATGAGCTGAGTCCTCTGTGACCTGCTCTAGCCCACAAAATAAATGGGTGGTTGTTTTACATCACTAAGTTTTTGGGTAGTGTGACACAGCAATAGATAATCAGAACCATTATCTTCATTTTACAGAGGAAAAGATAAAGGTTCAGAGAGGTAACGTGACGCGCCCATGGTCCCACAGTGGGAGAAATCAGAACGTGAAGTGTCAACAATTGGCATTATATCAGATGTCAAAAGAGGTCCCAGAACAGAGGGGTGAATTTCAGTGACAGAGAGTGGTTAGGTCAGGCTAGTGGAAGAACTAATGGGACAGATGGGAAGGTGGACTTTGATTTCTAATAGCCCAATTTCATCAGAAAGGAAGTGGCTTCCCTCTAAACCGCACAGCCCAGGGCCTGGCTTCTCCTGGACCTGTAAATTGATCAAACAGTGTTTCTGAAGGCTGAGGCAGGAACCTGGGAGAACAGTGGCCCATGGTGTGACATCACCTGCCCCTAGAGGATCCTACTCATCCCTAGCATAGACTTCAAAGCAGCTCTTAAAGAGAAAAAAAGGCCCCAAGCTAGGACTGATCACCAGACACCTCTCTCTGCACTCACGTAGCCCCATAGCATGCAGCAGACATACCAGGTAAACCAAGCATGAACCTCTAGGAGCTGAGAGGGTTTCTAGAATATAAATGGCATTGGCACAGATTTGCCCTTGCAGGGGCTGTGAAGTGAGACACCCCCAGGGTTCCCAAAAGCATCACATATCTGCAGAGCTGGCTGGGCACATTCTGTCAACACAGACACATGGGAAGAGCTTTTGCTTCCAAAAGGATGCATGTTCTCTTCCATTTCTTGAACATGGGATCCTCTTGGTCTGGCTTGATTTTCCCACTTTCAGTAGGGTCAAAAGAACAGAGAAACAAGGCCAGGCGTGGTGGCTAACACCTATAATCCCAGCACTTTGGGAGGCCAAAGTGGGCAGATCATGAGGTCAGGAGTTCGAGACCAGCCTGACCAACATGGTGAAACCCCATCTCTACTAAAAATACAAAAAAATTAGCTGGGTGTGGTGGCACATGCCTGTAAGCTACACAGGAGGCTGAGGCAGGAGAATCGCTTGAACCCGGGCGGCAGCGGTTGCAGTGAGCTGAGATCGTGTCGCTGCATTCCAGCCTAGGAGACAGAGTGAGACTCCATCCCCCACTGCCAAAAAAAAAAAAAAAAAACAGTTCTCTGTCTATCAGAAATACACAAGCACGTGGTGGCTGTGGAGTCAGCGAGGGTCCCCGTGAGCAGCCAGCACTGTAAGACACTGGAAAGCACACTCGCTGCCCACGGCAGGTGGCCAATGCTTGGCTGGGAAGGAACGAGCACCCCAGGAAGGCCAGATCTTTGCTTTTCTGAGAGAAGCCAGAACTCTAGATTCTTCACATGAAATTCTAAAAATGTCACAAGGTAATACTCATTTTTTCCTCCCAGAAACATCAAATTATCTGCAGGCAGGATTAGAACTGTGGGTCACCTATGTGTGGCCTCAGGATTAAATCTTTCCAAGAAGCATCTCCAGGCTTCGAGTTAGGAGGATCTGCCCGATGCTGCCTGCCATTGTGAGTGTCCTGGCGACACAGACACACATGTGCCACCACAGGAAGCTGCGACGGTTTTTCAGGGCTGGGCCATGTGGGTCTCTCTCCACCTGTCCACGTGGACTCCTGCCCCCAGCCTTCTTCAGGCAGCTGCTGGGTCTCCTTTCACACAATGCCCATGTGGACGGTGGGCTAGGTGAGAACAAAGGTGTCCCTGGAGCACCCATCCACACCATCCTCCCGACCTGCCTTCCCTGTCTGCAGCCACGATGCCCCACGCGGTACCTACCACACCACATACCTGGCCTCCCCACCTTTGCACAGGCTGGTCCCTCAGCCAAAATGCCCTCCTTCCCTCTCTGCTGAATTCTCTGTTTCTCCTTCCAGCCCCAGATTCATCACCACCTGTTCTGTGAAGCCTTCCCAATTTCCTAGGCACGGCTTAACACCCCTGGCTCTGAAATCCCTTCACACCTTGACCTCACTTTCGAAACAGCACTGTAGCATGGGATGGCAGCAACTGGTACCCAAATCAGTCTCCCTAGGTAGACAGGGTCTTGGTGGGGATGGAGATGGACTGAACTCTCTTTGCAAACTCAAGCTCATCATGGGGCCCATTCAGGACAAAGGGCCCAATGTGGCCGGGCACGGTAGCTCACGCCTGTAATCCCAGAACTTTGGGAG
>PVKV010005465.1:0-17750 GCA_004027835.1 Alouatta palliata
CGCCTCCTGGGTTTAAGCAATTCTCCTGCCTCAGCCTCCCGAGTAGCTGGGACTACAGGCACGTGCCACCATGCCCAGCTAATTTTTGTATTTTTAGTAGAGACGGGGTTTCACCATGTTGACCAGGTGATCTCTTGACCTCGTGATCCACCCGCCTCGGCCTCCCAAAGTGCTGGGATTACAGGCGTGAGCCACTGCGCCTGGCCCTAATTATTTTAATCTTAACAGTAACCTCAGCAATTGTTTGGAATTTATACCCACAAAAGACATTTCTTAGAAGGTATATCTCATCATTGACTTTATTCAGAATTGCTGGCACATGGTGATAATAAAAAGCAGACCGACTTTTAGTTGGTTTTATTACTATTTTAAAATTCTCTACAGATGGTGCTCCTTCAGATCACCACCCTTGGTGCAAGGTGGTCAGAGTGTAACCATGAAATGGGGGAGGGAGGGCAGATGAGGGGAGAGGGCAGAACCTGGAGCTTCTCCATTTTATGTACTGCACTTCCAAATGACATATTTCTTCCATATGGGGTTCCTTGTCAAAAAAGTCTGAAAACCTCTGTAGGAAAATATCTAGGTGCAGAAACTGAGAACTGGCATTTCAGGAAAAGAGCTCAGAAGAGAGTCTAAGCCCAACAAAAGGTCTGGGAGTCATTTATGAAGAGATAGTAGTGAAGCTGTAAGGATGCTGAGGAAAAAGAGAAGAGAATTAACCAATGCACCCTTAGGGGACAGTTCTGTTTAGGGGATGGTGGGGGAAGAAGGGCTAGAAAAAGACTAAGAAGGAAAGAGTCAGAAAGAAAGGAAAATCCAGAAGTGTATGGCTTTGCAGAATCCAAGGCTGCAGAGAGTTTTAAGAAAAGAGAGGCCAACTCAGTGAGGGGCTATAAAGAGATCAGGAAGCTAAAGAGAACAAAGGTTGCAGCATTTAATACCTGGGAGGTGACTATGATATTCAACAGGAGCAGAAATCACATATTACAGATTTAATTCCTCAGTAAGGGATGGGTAAATACTCCAGTATATCTGTACTTTGGAATACTGTGCAACAATAAAAGATGATGACGTATAAACACAGAAAGAATTCCAAGGCATATAGTTGAGTGGAAAAACAGGTTCACATTGGTATGTAAATATACAATTTGTGTTAAAATAGACAATCAAAATACACACAAACAGTATTTTTCCTAAGGGTACATGTAAATGCTTTGGAAATGGTCTGGAAAGACACAATACACTCATAACAAAATACAGCTGTGCAACCAGTGTGGGAATTGGGGGTTGAGCTCAAAGGAGATTTGAGGGCTTATTAGCAATATTTTGATTTGTTACAGAAAAATATATTCATATAATTACTCATGGAATTGAAAATTATACAAAAAGAAAGAAATTGCCTTGCAAAAAATTAGAAAGTGTGGAGTGAAGCATGGGAGTGAATGGAAGGAGAAAACTATGATGAGGCCTGGAGAAAAGGCAGCTTGTAGGGATGACTTTTTGATTGGGGAGGCAGAATGTGTTTTTAGGTTTAGAAAGGTCGTGATGAATAAAACGTATTTTGAAAATAGAAGCCAAAGGAGCATGATTGATAGAGCCAGGTTAGGGTGGGGGGTGGGGAGGTAGAGGGAATAGAATTAGGGCACCAGTGGAGGGGCTGGTCTTGAAGATGAAAGATGGAGAAAAAGGTCTATAAAGATCATACAGGGGAATATTAAAGTACAGAGGAAAGAACTAGAGTCCTCTGGGGGGAGGGCTGCAGGAAAGTGACATGAGGACAGCTGCAGAGGGTGGGGCAGGCAGTGGCCTGTGTTCAGAAGATGGTGGCAGAGGTTTTATGTAGCAGATATGGCAGGACTATGTCAAGGTTCCCACTTGGGTTGATCTACTAGTTGCCTGGTTGTGGAGCAGACCCAGTGTGCCCTAACCCTGGCCTCACAAGCTCTCCCAGCAAAAGCTAGCAATGTTAGAACAGGAATAAGACAGCAGAAGGTCTGGGGTGTGTGAGGTGGAGACAGTGGAAGGGTGGGGTATGAGAAAAAGAGGAATGGTGCCTAAATCTGGAATGGCTGCAAGAGAGGTTAAAATGTGCCCCATAGTTGTTCCTGTTCTTTTTAGATAACTTGGAAGTCATCCCAGGCAACGGCTAGAACAGACTTTTTATCTCCACCTCCAATATGGTTCTTATTGGTTTTCTAGCCACAAGGCCTACTGTCTCTAAAGAAAAGCAAAAGTTACTCCCCACTTCCTTTGTGCTGTGTAACTCTGATTTCTAGGGTGCAAAAATCCTTTCTCCAGGCAACTTGCACCCCTACTTCCCCAGGAAACAGAAGAAATCATGGCTTGCCAAAACTGAAGTGATTTGAACTTCACTTTCTAATTTTGATGGCAGATTTTTGGAGAAAAGACAAAAATGTAATAAATTATAGGATGAAAAGACATTCTCAATCATTTCTCTAGTTATTCAACTGATTTCTGAATGTTTTGAATGTAAGCTAGGATTTGTTACTTTAAAAATCACTTCTATGTTCTTAGCACTGTCAGAAAAGCATGGCTAAATGTCCAAATAATGAAGAAACACATAAACAAGAGCTTTTTCTTACCGAAATATATCACGATGGTTTTTGATGTTCCAATCATATTCTCCTTTACTGACAAGTTCAAAGAATTCAGTTCTCCTCCTGCAGGAAAATCAAATGAAGAAAGAAAAAAAAAACCTGGAATGAAATTTCCCAGTCTGTGGGGTGACATAAATACATTTATGGGAAAAACATAAGACCACCTGAACCAAGTAACTTAATATTTGAAATCATGAGGCTAAAGCACTATCAAAATAAATCACTTTCTAAAAAATGTTGAGGCTTCAAGGAAAAGTCACAATCATTTCTGAATGTATTTACAACACAGGAGATTATAGAGCCATAAAACAGAAAACAATGTGGTGCTGCATTTAGGATTATGTGCTGTAAAGCCCTTGTGACACTTACTGAAAGTCAGAGAAGGAAGGCAAGGACAAATAAAAAGTGGGAACAATTCTAGAATGTTCTTTTATCATTCAACAAAGAACTGAGCTGCATGATGATCTAAGATAAGATAAACTCCCTGGTAGTAAATTCAAGATAAAAATATTTTTTTCAGGTTAGAAAATAACTATTTCACCATTTCAGTGCTTAAACACATAGGCTATGAAACCTGAAAGTAACTGTGTTTAAACACTCGTTCAATAACTCACTTGCTGTACAACTTTGGGAAGTTAAGTAAACCCTCTGAGTCTCAATTTCCTAATCCCTAACATGGAGATTTTGGTGGCTAACTCACAGTTACTGTGAGGATTAAATGAATGACGTGAAAACCACGTAGCATAGTGTCTGAATATTTTAAGTGCTTGACACTGTAAATCAAAAATAAAATTCTAAGCCCCTAACCAAATCAATGGACTTCTCTTGGTCAAGGGCATTCCTAAGTTAACCTGAAACACTAGTTCAGGCCTTGATGGGAAGTGGGAGTTGGACATGCCTCATTATTCCTTCCTCCCTTTTGGAATGCTGGTTCAGTTGACCAGCATTAACATTAAAACAGGGACCTTAAGACTGACAAAGAAGACTCTTTGTAGCAGTAAGATACCAACATGACAGATAGCAGGCCCTAAAAGAAATAAAAGTATTTTATCCCAAAATATATTTCTTTGACATATCTTGAAATGGTCTTGCAAAGCTGTCTCTTATGGAGAAAATCTACATTCTGTAGAGAATCCCCTTCCCTTTCCAGGTCTTTTTCCTAATCCAGGAAAGGATTAACTAAGAGCCTGGCACTTTTTTAAGTCTGATAAGAAATATTTACAACTTATTCTCTCTGAAGGCTGCTACCAGGAGGCTTCATCTGCATAACCAAAATGTTGATCTCCACAATCCCTTATCTTAACCCAGACATTCCCTTCGATCGATTCTAGGTCTTTAGATAAACTCTTTCAACTAATTGCCAATCAGGAAATCTTTGAATCTGCCTATGACCTGGAAGCCACTCCCCTCTTCAAGTTGTCCCCCCTTTCCTGACTGAACCAATGTACATTGTATACACGTATTGATTGATGCCTTATGTCTCCCTAAAACATATAAAACCAAGCTGTAACCCAACCGCCTTGAGCATATGTCCTCAGGACTTCCTGAGTCTATGTCATGGGCATGTCCTTAACCTTGGCAAAATAAACTTCTAAATTGATTTGAGAACTGTCTAAGACACTTTTTGGTTTAACACATACATACACCCATGGATATCCATTTGGAGATGTATAGATATGGAAAAGACAAGAAAGGAATATTTTAAAGTTGTGAAACAGGGTGATATAGTTCTGTTTTCAAAACATTAGATGATTTTCATTTTTAGTGAGAAAAAGAAAAAAAGAGGACATCACCATTTTGATAAAAATCACTTCCCAAGTTTTCATCCTCTTGGCACTTGCTAATGAGAGAATATATCAAAGATCCTAACACACCATTTCCCAAAGCACATCTCTCAAAATGCTAGTCTTGAGAGGTGCTCCATGTGAAGACATTCCTGGCCAAGTAGGTTTGAGAAGTACTGCCCTGAATATACCTCTCTTGGAGACACCATCTACATTAGCCTTTGAAGTCTCTGAGAAATATTAAGGTAGAAAAGCCTGTTTAACCTTATTTCACCACAAATTCCACATAGTACTGATGTTTCAAAAACTACACTCTGGAAAATACCACTATGACATATAATTTATGGTAGAAATCAGACTAGGATCTTAGAAACTTAGTGCTGACCCTCTGTACAGGGGGACAAAGGACAAGAGGTTGAGAACAACTGGCTCCTCTGTGTCTGGCCTGGGATGCTCATCACCAGCTGACCAACTGTGTGGATTTCTTGCCAATGGGTCAGACCAACTACTAAATTTACTTGAAAGGAGACAGGTCAGGAAGACAAATGTGTAGCTCACTTCTGTATTAGAGACACAAAGACAGGTCCTGGATCTATCCTTTCAAGATGATGCAGGTCAAGGCCATACTACATACAGCATGGAAGAATCTCCAAGGCAACCTTGGAGCAACTGGTGAGATGGCATAGCCCAGTAACATAGAAGGGCCCAGAACTCCTTCTGCTTTAGGTTGGCAGGTGTATACATTTCTTTTCTTCATACAACTTTATTATCTTCTTCACTTGGCCCATTCCCTTCTTCATGATCAACGGTCATGCCTTTTTCATATTACTGAGACAGCCAAGTAAAAAGGGCTCCCCGGAGAATCTCCAACTGGTCTGCGCACTGGAAGCATGGGTGTGCCCTCAGGAAGTTTGCGCTGTTCACAGTGGGGAGGAGCCTGGCCCCTTCTGTTACTGTGTGGGAACCTGGGATTCAATTTGTGAGATGGGAGCCTGTTAACAGGAACCCCTCTCACTTTGCTGGGGATCTTTTTCCTTTTTGCCCAATAAATTCCATAACCTCTTACCCTTCAAAGTGTCTGCATGCCTAATCTTTCCTGGTCATGTGACAAGAAGCCAGTTTTCTTCTACAACATTACCACCACTGACTGTGATGTGAAATAGAAAGGGAAGTGGTGGATGGAAGGAGCCCAGGTTTGGACTCACACTGACCTGGACTTAATGCTGACTGTAACTTAGTAGTTGTGTGATCTTGGGTGAGTGACTTCACCTTGCTGAGCCTCACTTTCCAGCTTTGTAGTGAGAAATTGAGATAAGGTGTGCTAAACATTTGGCCCTATTAGATACTCGATACCTGAAGCTATGGTTAATATGCAGATAATATTAATTCCATTACTGCCAACAATAATACACAGTGGACTAACTGGACTAATGGAGACCTAGCAGTTTACCCAGTTTTCTCCTCTCACTACACAGAAATTCATCTTTTTCAAATTATTATGAAGTCCAACAAGTATTTATTGAACATCTACTCTGTACCAAGTCTTTATTAGGCTTTATGGTCACAAGATAATTGGGGGCTACTTTTAAATGTCTCTGAGTTTAGCCAGGGCAACCAACAAATAAACAGGTAATTCCCTCTGTAACTGTAATATGAATGCGAATAATCACCCTGGGACCAGAGTGAGATGAGAGAGGCACTCACCTGGGGCATGAAATTGAAGTTACAGTCTAGTCTGCAAGAATCTGACAGGGCTTTTCTTCAAAAGATTTTGTGTTGTTTTCTTACCTCAATCTCTCCAAATGGCAACTATGAAGCCCCTAGAAAAATTAGGATCTAGGGGAAACCAGTGTTTGAAGAGTTTGTTTGAGATAATCATTCTCATTCATTCATTAATTCAACAAGTATTTATCGAGCTTCTACTATATGTCAGGCATTGTTGTAGGTATTGAGAGGCAAAGTGAACAAAAGAAGGCCAAGCCTCTGTCTTCATGAAGCTTGCATTCTAGCGATTTCTTTTAATAACTCATAGAACTGAAATGGCCACCCAGGCATATATGATGACAAGGATGATGCCCAACAAACTCTTTCAGAAAGTCTTTCAGAATCCTCCAGGATCCTCCCAGCCAAGAGAAGTGCGTTCTTCTGTGCTCCAAGGACACCCTGGATATATCTTAGCTGCCTGGGGCAGCTGTTATTTTAACATATTGTGTTCTTATCCTAGCTCTGCCACTCACCATCTGTGAAACCTTGAGTCAGGTACTCAACCCTTCTGAGCTTAATCACAGTAACTAATCCTTACTGATCACCTAATTTTGCCAGGCACTCTGCTAAATGTTTTACATAAATCATTTCATTTAATCTTCCCACCAACCCTACAAGGTAGATCCCATTACTATAACTCTTTTACTAATAAGAAAACTGAAGCTGAGCAAGGTTAAGTAACCTACTCAAGGTCAGTCATGTGAGTAGTAAGTGTCAGAACCCAGCAAGTCTGCCAGGAACACAGTAAAGACTTAATGAATATCATCCTCGTCAGGGCTGGAACTAGGGTGAAGCAAGTGAGGTGAATAGTTCAAGTACAAGTTCAGATCTTGTTTTTATTTAGAATTTTGTTGTGTTCATAATGGCTTTTTTGCATTCATTTTTATTTTGTTAAATATTGCACTAAAATATTTATCATGATAACTAAGCCTTTTGGCACCCACTTCAAACAAACTCTTTAAACACTTGTTTCCCCTAGATCTTAATGTTTCTAGGTGCTTCACAGTTGCCATTTGGAGAGATTGAGGCAAGAAAACAACACAAAATCTACTCAAGAAATGCCCTGTCAGATTCTTGCAGACTAGATTCTAACTTGAACCAAATGGACAACTTAACAAGTTGCAGGAAGTTAGAACACCATTTGCATTCAATATCTGACTCACTTTCCACTAACTATTGTTATATCTGCCCATAGTATGTTCACTACAGGGAACATAACATCTTAGATATAGAGTTCCCTGGGTGCCTAACTCTTTGCAGAAAACAAATTCCTTTTTTTTATTTGTGTTTTGGAGTTTCACTCTTGTTGCCCAGGCTGGAGTACAATAGTGCCATCTAGGCTCACTGCAACCTCTGCCTCCTGGGTTCAAGCGATTCTCCTGCCTCAGCCTCCTGAGTAGCTGGGATCACAGGCATGCGCCACCACAACTGGCTAATTTTGTATTTTAGTAGAAACAGGGTTTCTTCATGTTGGTCAGGCTGGTCTTGAACTGCCAACCTCAGGTGATTTGCCCACCTTGGCCTCCCAAAGTGCTGGGATTACAGGCACAAGCCACTGTGCCCAGCCCAAATTCTTTTCTTTAAAAAATGCAAACCTATGATATGACAATTAAACAGCATCATAAGAATAAATTCTCCAATGATAGAAATTTTAACAGCCAGAGTTGCTGGTGTGAAAGTGTTAAATCAACAGAATCAAAATCAGTCATAGACTTCACATCTCATTAGCAATGCTGGGACGAAAGGGAACATCCATTATCCCTAGGGGATGTCGAGAGGAGCCGTTTCATAGGATATATCAAAATGTAACATGCTAATTTGATTCTTCCTTCACAGACAAAAGGATGGCTACTTCGTGATAGGTTCTGTTTACTCTGTTGTCCCAAGGTTTGGTTATGTTCTCAGGAGACAATAGAAATCTTTCTGGATAATAGGAATCATAAAGAACTGTATCAGCTTGTACAATTTTGTCAAGAAAAACATGATAGGGCAGGCTTAGTCACGCCTGTAATTCTAGCACTTTGGGAAGCCAAGGTAGGAAGACTGCTTGATCCCTTAGTTTGAGACCAGCCTTAGCAACAAAGTGGGACTCCATCTCTACAAAAAATACAAAAATTAGCCACGTGTGGTGGCACATGCCTGTAGTCCCAGCTACTAGAGAGGCTGAAGAGGAAGGATGGATTGAGCCTGGGAAGTCAAGGCTGCAGTGCGCTGTGATCACGCCACTGCCCTCCAGCCTGGGTGACAGAGTGAGACTCCGTCTCAAACAAAAAAAAAAAAAAAAGAAAAGAAAAGTCTAGTCACTGTTGGAACCATATACAACACATCTGGTAATGTATTTGGTCACATATTAAATAGCCAAAGAGACACTTTAAAGTTTAAACCAAAGTATATTTAAATTTTTTTTTTGAGATGGAGTTTCACTCTTGTTGCCCAGGCTGGAGTGCAATGGCGCAGTCTTGGCTCACTGCAACCTCCGCCTCCCGGGTTCAAGTAATTCTCCTGCCTAAGCCTCCCAAGTAGCTGGGATTACAGGCACCCACCACCATGCCCAGCTAATTTTTTGTATTTTTAGTAGAGACAGGGTTTCACTATGTTGGCCAGGCTGGTCTCAAACTCCTGACTTCAGGCAATCCACTCACCTCAGGCTCCCAAAGTGCTAGAATTACAGGCATGAGCCACCGTGCCCAGCCACATTTAAATTTTTTTAAAGTTCCTGAAAAAAATCCTTCTTGAAAGTTCAGAAGATGGCATTAATCATTTTTACAAGGCTACAAAAAGGATTTTGAAGTGATGATATGCCAAGAGCATGTAATAAATTTACTGTGCATGTTTAATAAATTTAAAAGTTATAAAAATTACACAACGGATGTACATAGAGTTTCCATCTACCTCTATGCCTAGAAATAAAGCTCTGCTACTCCTGTTGAGGCCCTGTATACCTCCAAACTGTTACTTCTGTCTTCCTCACACCCACCATACAATTACCATTTTCTAAATTTTGTGTAAAGCATCATCACATATATCCTTATAATTTTACTAGGTAAATTCTATATAATATTGCTCTACATGTTTTAAAACTTTATACAAATAATGTCATCATAGTGTATGTATTATCTGGCAACTTGCTTTTTCCATTCAATGCTTGTGAGAGTCACCAACGTTGTTATATACAGTTCTAGGCCATTCCTTCACACTGATGTATGCTATTTCTATCTATTATTATGCCACCATTTATTTACACATTTCCTGATGACGAAAATTTATATTATTTCCAATATTTCTCGCTATTACATACAATGTAGCTATGAACTGTCTTGTACATGTTTCCTTGTGAATTTGTGTGAGTTATCTCTCTCTCTCTGTGTATGCATATGTACATGTATATGTAAAATTGCTGGGTCATAGAATGACTTCTATATTTGAGTTTTCATTATATAGACTGGTAGGGTTGTATGGAACATTTGAGAAAAATCTATTCTCTCATTTTATAGGTGAGGAAACTCAAGGTGAAGGAAGGTGAAGTGACTTGCCCAGGGTCCCAGGGCAGTTACAGGAAGATGTAGGTAGGTTACAAGCCCCCAGCCTCTTGGTTCTGCCCTCTGAAATAATCTTTGTAAACTATGTGTAGCATAAACTTTTGGGGCCAGACAGCTTTCATGTTGTGAATGTGTGAACAGCGGTGGCCAGCAGCCCTCATGTGATGTAATGGCATCACAGGCTGCTATACCAAGGCAATACCAAGAATCAAGGCAGACCCAGACAGGAGTCTTTCCATCCTCAATAAGGGGGTACTCCAAAGAAGAGCTGCAGATGGCTTGGGCCAGGTCAGTGGTTCACAGCTCCAGGTGATGTATTTCTGACCTTCTTCCTAGTAATAATCATTACAAAGTAACAATGTGAAATTCACTGTGCTTTTGGGAACAAGTTTGCCCATACAGCTGTTCTGTTAGCATCTAAATGTATATGTGTATATAGATTAAACAGAGTAAACAGCATGAACATATGTGAAACTGTTAGAAACAGGGGCATTTTTAGAAGTGTGAGGCTGCTAAAAAGAATATTTGAAAATCCACAAAGTTATACAACACCCTCTGGATCCAGACTTCTTTGTCATGAGGAACTGTATCATTAACTTCTCACGCAGATCATGGGGAACCTTGGTTTTCAAGGACAATGGCAAGTACCTCAGCTAGTGAAAAGCAACCTACTGGAAAATCTCATTTATAATCAGATATGTTTTTATTAGGCTTTTATCCTGCTCTCCTGACATATGTTCCACTCAGAAAAATAGCAGTCTTTAAAAAAGCATCATTTGAACAGAACTGCTAAAATTACCTTTAAAAATAATTCTAAAGATTGGTTACCAGTTACCCAACACTACACTGAAATCTTTCTGGTTTCTAATTTATCTTCAAGGCACCTTTTATTTGTAAAATGAGAAATCACCATTTCTGTGTACATTTTAATCATGAATTTTTTGTTGCAAATTTATGCATCTATACATGTACTTATGTATACATATTCTTTATCTATCTATTCATCTCACTCTTTTGAATCTACTAAAAGTCCATAAACACTAGGAAGTTTTTACTGCTGAGGTGGCAAATCATCATTGTAACTCTCCTCAGTTTCAACTCCAGGGTTGTCAGGCAGGGGTTGCTGGATGTGCGGATGTGTGGATAGGGTGGGTGGGTGCTTTTGGTTGTTACAGCTTGCTCAACAGGCAAATCATACATGTGCAATTAATTGTTAAATGCAGATTCTAGAGAGATTTCTGGACTTTTTTGCATAAAACCATTGGAGAGGAGTAGAAAATTAATACACAGATGTTAACTCCCATTGTTATGACTAAAGAAAAAAAAGTGTTCTATTTAATTTTGAAGTGGATTTTCTCCCTGCTTTAGACTAGCACTGATAATATAAGGGCCTGCCAAGAACCTGAGTGAAATGACCTGTTTGATGCTGTTGTTGATGGCACGAATGAACTGGCAAAAATGCAGGAAATAGAAAGGTAAGAATTGCTCTAGATGTTGAAAATGGCAGATTAGAGACCACGAGGCCCTAGCAGTCAGTTCAGTCAAACCACAATCACCAAGCAAAGAAGCTGTGGAAGCCGTGGCTAGACAGGGTGCACTCCAGCTGCTCCTGCATTCACTTCACCACAGCCCTTCACTGCTGGGTGTTGCTGCCCTCTCTTTTCCCCGCTGGGCTCTGAGTCCCTGAAGGTAAGAACCATGTCTTATCTCTTGTGCATTACTAGCACAGTGCCTGGTACAAAGAAACCATTAAGAAGTGCTAGTTGGATACATTCCTAATTTTTTAGTGAGTTCTGATTTCATGTGGATGGCAATATGGGATGAGTATATGGAAAAATGCTTTGAAATATGTCAAGAAATACCAAAATAGTTCCTCCATCAACCTGCTACAGGGGCTGCTATCCTAATGTTATAATAATATGTAATTTCAATGAATTAAGTCATAATGCTCTGTTAAAATATAATAATGTTTGGGAGAGAGTAATGGCTTAAGTTCTATCAGTCATTAACACCTTATTATTCATCAGTTTACTTTCTAATATGGGGTTGGTAGACTGTAGGCAACTGGAAGTTGAGAACACTGAACATAGTCGGCTTTTAATAAATTAGCTGGGCATGGTGGCACATGCCTGTAGTCCCAGCTACTCGGGAGGTTGAGGCAGGAGAATCGCTTGAACCTGGGAAGTAGAGGTAGCAGTGAGCTGAGATCGTGCCACTGCACTCCAGCCTGGTGACAGAGTGACTCCATCGGGAAAAAAAAAAAAATATCCACTTGTAACTGCTGCTAATTGGACTGTATATTCAGGGCAACTTGAATCCATGCTCCTGGGTTGTAGTCCTCAATTTTGGCCCAAATAAACTCTCTACTTATATTAATTTTGCCACAGCTTCTTCCTTTTAGGTTGACATTAATAATAGTACCTATTTTAATAGGACTGCTTTCACTGTTGAATGGCAGAATGTGTATATAAAAGTCCTAAGTAAGCACTCAAAAAATATTATTTGTTGTTTTAATTACTAATAGTGGAAGGTGCATAGGTCATCTTTGTTGATTTACATGCAGAAAAATAGTACAGGGCATTCATACCATCTCTTTGAAGTTATAACATTTGTAATTTTAGATCTGTCGGCCCACTCCAACAAGCATCATCTTTTATGGTGCATATTTTATTAAGTTTTCTGGCTGAGTGATTCCTTTTTTTTTTAATAAGAAACTTTACATTGTCAAAGTTTTTTCATAAAGTTAATCTCTTTTCACTGCCACAGGATCCTAGGAGATTAGAATGGGTGATATGCCTATGCCCATGTTGCTGACAAGGAAACTGAAGCAAAGAGAGATCTGACTCTTAAAGTTGGTGAAATCACTACTTAATTATCAAAGCCTTATTCACTGCAGGGACTCAGAAACAGGCACAGAAATCAATTTCAGAAAATCACTCAGCAGTAACTGGAAAACATCTTCATTGAGTTAGAAAATCAGAATGAATCATTAACCCCCAGGCTCAGGTTGTGAAACTTAGAAGTTCACATTAAGGATTTTGTTTTTGTATTTTAATCTTGTGAATTCTGCTTTCATATGCCATTTGAATAGCACAGAATCCCAAGGACACACAAGGTCTTTAGAAATTAAAGTCATAAGCTTTTGTGGATGTTTTGAGAGCCTTTCCACATTTCTATGAATCTTATATATTTTTTCTTGTTAGAGCATGGCAAGAAATCCTGCCCCTAGGAATGAATCAGAAACCTGTCTCCAAAAGGCAGGGCTCTATCCCACCCAGCCTGGCCCTCTCCTACAGGGACAGTGAGCTTCCTACTTGGTTTATTCAACTGTATCATGACTTTTGAGTTGAGTAGTCAGGGTAGAAGAACCAACAATAATCCAGACTTCCAGAAACTAGTTGTATGGGACCTTTATATACTCTTGGCCCACCTAGCCCTCTCCTGCCATTGCTGCCACACACAGTGGCTTGGTGGTCAGGCGGATCACATACTTTCTGCCCTGACACCGCTCTGACTTCATGTGTGGGACCAAAAATGGGATGGCTGCAGGAATGCCCAGCCATCAGGCACACACAACCTGGAAGTATGTGAGAGTTAACACCCCACAGAGCAACCTTTGGCTGATGAGGATGGTGGGTGGTAGACAATTTTGAAGTGCAATATATGAGACTTCTCAGATGGTCCCTGCAGGATCAAGCCTGGCTGACCATAGCAGTGAACAACAAAGAAATGTGTCCTTCCTTTCACTGGCTTCCCTCCTTCCCCATTTCACTGTCCCAGCCCCTCACTCTAATTCTTGGTATCATTTCCAAAACAAAACTACCTGAATGCAAGCCCTTAGCTCCAACTTTGCTTTGGGAGAGGACACAGGGACCCCAAGCTGGTGTTTAAATGGATTATAGAACACCTGGAAAGGTTAACATTATCACATAACATATCCCCAATTAAAATTACAATTATTTTTTGATTCTTCCCTTAGAGACGGAACAATGGTGACTGAAGAAAAAGCCCTGAAAGAGGAGGTGTGGGTTCTAGTTTTGCCAATAATGAGTTATGCAACCTAAGCTATGCTGTTTAACCGTTTGGACCTCAGCGCCTGATCAGCAAAATAAAAGAGATGAATGATTGCAACATTTCTAAGATCCCTTCCAATCCCACAATTGCACATCTATTAAATAAAAACATCTAGGTGACAGTTTGCAGTAGCTGCTTTCCCCCTCATTATAACCCTAGGGATTGTTCCGGCTAAAAATACGGCAATATTTTAATGCAACTTTAGACAGGCAAGTGAACCAGTCCTCTGAAGGTCTCGATTAGAGAGTGGGCAGCTATTCAGAACCTCAAAAAACAATAACGCTGACGAAAAGAGAACAAGCCAGCTTCTTTGGAAGTCAGCAAACATTAGCAAGGGCTGCAGCATTAAGATAAGAACAGAATAATGAGAAAACGAGTTGCAACCAACTTCCTGGACTGCATGCCAGCGGTCACTCAGTGATTCGTCAAATCCCTAACAGGGCTTGATAAATGGACTCTGAGTGTTGAGAATTTTTTGCTCTCTCTTTAGAAGTTACTTGGAAACATAGTTTGGAAAATACTTCTACTTTGAGAAAAATAACACGAGATCCTGCAAGTGTCAGGGACAGGCAATAAAACATTAAAAGGATACAGGCTTTCCATAAATCCCAAATCAAGGAGCATTAATCAAGAAAAAGATGAAAGTTCATGCCATTTAAGTCAACTAAAGGGCCACAGAACATGCAAAATAAATAGGTTATAAAGCAAACGAGGTTGCAGATGTCACCATTTATAAGACATTTAAAAGACATGACATAGGTACTGTTATCTCCATTTTATACTTGAAAGAAAGGCTCAGAGAAGTAAATAATTTAGCTGCTGACACACAGCTAATTAGTTGGCAGAGCTGGAATTTCAAATTTTTAAGTATATTTTTTAAACTAATTAAAAATTATATGTATCAAAGTAATACATGAACATAGTTAACAAATCAAATAGCACTAAAGAGGTATAATAAAATATAGCAGTGTTTTCCGTCTTGCTGCCTTTTGTCCTTGGCCTGTATTTCCTAATGCTTTCATTTGATTTTTTTATTTTGTTTATCATGTTCTTAATTTTTAAAAGTGCTTTCTTTTTCATGGTTGCTCCTATTATTTTTAAGAAGCATCCTGTTCTTGTTTCATGGATGCAATATCTTACCTCTCTGAGAATACTAACAGCATTTTTTAGTTTTTTGTTTTCTTCCTCTCCCTGTTGTCTCTGAATTTCATTTTTTTTTTCTGTCTGTTTTGGCTCCTGTCTTTCATATTGGATGCTTATAAAATGTTCTGTGATTCTCTTTTCCATGTGTAATAGTAATGCTTAAAAAGCTAAATGGGAGTTGTGTGTGTGTGGGAGGGGTACAATTGCTAGATAAAATAATTTGAGTTTCAGATAAAAATAATTATTTTCAAAATGTTTATAGATATATAATATTTATACATATTTATTGGGCACATATGACATTTTATTACATTCATAGAATGTGCCATGATCAAGTCAGGGTATTTAGGATATCTGCCACCCTGAATATTTATCATTTCTATTTGTTAGGAACATTTCAAGTCCTCTCTTAGAGCTATTCTGAAATATACAAAAAATAATTTTTAGTATAAGTATGTCCCAAATGTTTCATGATACATCTAATTATCTTTCTGTTCTAAAAAAACTATTGTTTATCTGAAATTTAAATGTAACTGGACTTTCTGTACTTCTGCTTGCTAAATCTGACAACCCTGAGTGTGTGGCTTATAGACCCCTAGCTTCTAAGTGCTTGGCCACGGTCTATAGATTTTCAATCCAGAGACTGGTTCCATTTAACTTAATCCCTTCTTCTGAGCACTGTATCTCATTCCCACCCTGTACCTTTCCTCAGTTCAGAGATCTTCACTTTATTTCTCCAGTGAATAAATTTCTGGCCTTCTTCAGGTAGAATAAAGGGAGTGACCTGGCTGTGTTGGTAGAGGACTTCCTGGGTGCTGAGCATTCTATAGATGACTTTCTAGCTATCTCTTTGAGCTTTGAGTGTCTTAAGCTTTGGACATCCCTTACAATTGAACCTAATTCTAACTGATGCAATGCCACAGTGCTTTTCAAAGGGAGTCATTTCAAAGTGAGTAACACAAGACTTCCTAGAAAAAGTGGTAGAAGAGACAGATATTAAAGGATGGTCAGTTCAGGAAGTTGGCAAGTAGAGGAATGGGATTCCATGTGGGAATGGTGATACAGTGAGGGCACAAGGAACATTACACAGGGTGTTCCAAAGGGTAATGCATAGACTAGTCTGCTTGACATAGACCAGTCATGTAGGGGAGAAGTGGAAGGTTAGAATGAAAAAAGGTTGGGGCAGATTATAGAGGACCTTGAAAGTCAAACCAAGTTTAGAGCTTCCTTTGAAAGCAATGAGGACACTGAAGGTTTTCTGAGATGGAGGTTGGAGATACAGGTCTACAGTGTGAGGGAGGGTTAGAGTGAAGAATTTCAGAGTCTTCTACACAAAGGTCATAAACATAAATAGAAGTAACATAGAAATGAGGCCAGAGGAGTGATCTGAGTAGAGAAAGAAGAACGTGGTTCAAGAGCTTAAACACAGGAGCAAGGAGAAAAGAAACCAGCCAAGGATCTAGAAAAGAAGAGAGAAAAGTAGCTGGAGACTGGGGAAGCAAGGAGAGTAGAAATTCATAATAACTCATTAAGCCTTCAGATATCTCAAAGAAGATGGAAACTATCAGAAGTGAGCATAAGCCATCACATTTGAGGAAAGAAATGTATGTCTCTGGTGACCTCTGAGAGTACAATCTTGATAGACTGTGGAGACAGACCCTGCTCTTCATGGTGTAAATGGTGTTAGGAAAATAGAGGTACTAAATGTGCTCTATTTATTTAAAAAGGTGGACAGTAAAAGAAAGGTAAATAAAAAGCAATTAAAGATTTCCATGGGATCAAATGAAATAATTTTTTAAGGGAGTAACATAGTTTGGTCTCTAAGATAGGAAAAAACTGTGCAAATCAGTGGCAGAAGAAATTTCCAGGCTGCTACAAGAGGTGGCACCTGATAAAGCAGGTCTCACTGGAAATGGGAAGGTACAACTTCCAGCTCAGAGGAAGGCCTGAACTTTGGTGAAATGCAGGGAAAGAAAGAGATAGAAAAGAAGCAAAGAATGAACTGTTGGATTGCTAGTTAATTTTCAATCAGTGAATGTTTTTCATATTTTTATCAGTGGCATTATATAGCTGACCAGAAGTTAATAGTCTTAAATAGGAATATTAGTCAGTATCTGAAATTAAAATGGCTATCACTTAGTTTTAGAGTTGTGTGTCAAACAAGGCTCATAAACAAGGCTCATAAAACAGAAGACAAATAGAAGTCTTGTGATTGTAGCCTTGATTCTCTTGGCTTATACATACCACCTTAATGAACTTCATTTATAGTAGAGAGAAAAAACAACAACAAAAGTTTAGCATTTACACATTGATATCCACGCCAGAATAGCAGGTAACCACCAGTGTAGACCTGGAGATTAATTACAGGATGGAACTTTAGATATCCATTTGTCAAATAGATCAAATGCCAATACCTACTCAAAGTACAGCGTGAGGTCTGTTGCCAATATCGACTGCTTCAAAAGCTGCATAAGGTCACTATATTCCTTGGAGGACAGGTTAGCAAAGATATTGTGACCCTGTAATGAGAAAGTCAAAAGTCACAAAGGACAACATTGAATCTGTGGTTGTTGATTACATGTTTTTCCTTTATTAAAAAAATGTCTGGGAACATTTAAAAAATCACTTTTTAAAAAGTGTAGTGAAATTTTGCATAAATATAAACAGATTCCCTGGAAGCATAGAAAAGTCAGAATGCAAGTCATTTTTGAGAAAGTCTATCAACTTTGTTACATGCTTAGTCTCAAAGGGAAAATATGAAATTGCTGGAATTTATCTTACTGTGAATATGTTGTGCCCACAATTCCATCTGACTACCTGTTTCCTAT